>CAIGRB010142394.1:25735-41405 GCA_903798255.1 Fraxinus quadrangulata | reverse complement strand
GCAAATTGAACTCTCCAGTCTTCTTGGACCCCATACGAGGTAAAGAAACGATCTGTATCTCTAACCCATTGATTAAATACTCTAAGGTCTAAGCAACCATCAAAGATCGAGACATCCAATTTAATGTTTCTAAAGACACGCTCCTCGTGGTGATGAGGAGATTGAGTATCGTGACGGTGATGTTTTCGCTTCCGTTCACGAACTTGATATCCGTCCTTTCTGTCCCGTCTAATGTGTTGTCGACCATCTTGTGGACAGCAATAATTTCTATTATTGGATGCTTCAGAGTTTTCAGCTTCAGCCGAATATGAAATTGACACAAAGGTATTCAACCTAGCAGTTAGATTTCTATTCTCTTCACGAGTAGCAGCCATCTCAGTTTGGACAGTCGCTAATTGAATCTGTAACTGTTGTTGGTTAGTGACAAGTTGTGGTAATTGTTGGGTGAGAGCATCAAATTGGGAAATGTCCATGGTCAGAGTACTAGAACTAGATGTGATAACACGACCACTATACAATTGCATGAAATGTAATACCAACTAATTGAAGTGATGAAGAGATCAATAAACAATGAATGCCAACACTTAAAAATAGAAATTTGAATTTTGAATTTTTTTTTATCCTTAAAATTTGGGACTATGTAAGTCTAAATATGGTAAGCTAATAATGCTGATGTGTAAAATAATAAAGCAAAGTTTCAAATAACTAGTCAAATTCTCCAATCAGGTTTATAAGTGGGGTAAATTTGAAAAGTCAATTCAGTCAATGATTTCAATCAAGTTGGGTTTAAGGCTAATGTTATTTGGATCACAGTAACACTAAGAATTTAAATGATGTGATTTAAAATGAAACAATATTATAAACAAACAATAGATAGAGAATGACTCCCTGTTGTTTAGTTGCCTGAATTGTTAACGTATTGGCCTCAGGTATGCTTGTGTCATGAGCCTCGAGCTCCTGAATTCACTCCAAGTGCATCTTGTGAATTGCTGGCTTCAATAGACTTGGAACAGATGTTGAAATAGAAACTTGTGGAGTAACTGAATGGGTGACTTGATCGTGCAGTAGTTCTATAATTCCCTAGTATTAATGGTGCACTGTGAAGAAAGTGCTACAGGTGAACCTTGCAAGAAACTGTACTTCTATAATTCCCTAGTATTAATGGTGTACTGTGAAATCTGAAAAGTGCTACAGGTGAACCTTGCAAGAAACTGTACTTCTATAATTCCCCATTATTAATGGTGCATTGTGAAATCTGAAAAGTGCTACAAGTGAACCTTGCAAGAAACTATACTTCTATAATTCCCCAGTATTAATGGTGTCTATTGTCATAACTCTTTGGTAGAACTCACCCTTAAAAGCGAGCTGTTAAGAGGAGGGTGCCCAAAGGGTTATAAAACCCACATTTTCAGCCCATACTTCCGATGTGGGATCAGGTTCCCATAAACCCCAATGGAAATCATGACAAACCACCACGCTTCCAACTCGACGTCCACGTCGAGCAGGTGCCCATACACCTTAAGTGGTAACCGAGACCTGACGACTTGGTGCTGGCTCTGATACCATTGTTATAACCTCTTGGGTAGGACTTACCCTCAAAAGCTAGCTGTTAAGGGGAGGGTGCCCAAAGGGTTGTAAACCCCATATTTTCAGCCCATACTTACGATGTGGGATCAGATTCCCATAAACCACCAATGGAAATCATGACATCCATGGTCGTCGGCTAGATGAGGTTGCTGATGGTGGGTTACGCGCGATGGCTGTATCGCGAGTTGTGACTAGTGGCGGTGGTATACAAAAGCGGCTAGATGAGGTTAGCGGTGCTGTGGTGTACACAAGCAGATGAATGTAGTATTGGTTGTCGAGCTAATCGTGTATGATGTCGGCGATTTGGGGTTGCTGGGCGACTGGTTTATAGTGGCGGTGGAGAGCAAATTGTAGTATTGTGGTTTGTTGCGGCGAGTGAGAGGATGCCGGCAACAAGGTTTGAATCGATTTTGGGTTGTGGTTGTTGGTGGTTCAATTGGGTTGTGATTTTGGTTGCAGGAGACGGGAAGGAGATGAGGTGTTGGGCTTAATATTTTGGATCTGGGTGGTATTTGGTTTTGTGGGTTATTGGGTTATGGTTAGTGGGCATACAGTGTGTATTGAACAGGGAATGGACTAATGGGTTATTATTGAGGCTGGGAAATAAGTGGGTTTAGAGTAAATGAATTAAATGGGCTGAGTGAATTTGGATTGAATGGGTTGTTTAGCTCTGTAGGTATTGGGATTGAGTTAGGAGTGAGATGATATGAAGAGGATATTTGGATGTTATCTAGATAAAATAATTAATATTGAAAAATAACGTGTAACAAAATTTGAAGAGCAGCTAACAATAGGACTCTTAATAATAAAGAAATTTTCCTTTTTCTTCAACTCATTTTTTTTTCACTAATTTTTTACTATTTTATTTTATTTTGTTTATTTATTTTTACTAAGGAAGGAAAACTGGAAAAACAAAAATTGTTGCCACAACAGATTCTTTCTTTTACGTTGTTCCAAGATTTTGGAGAACTGATCAATGATTCACAAGGATGGACATGGTGAAGGTGCGGGGTTTTGGAGAAGACAAGAAAATTTCTAGATTATAATTGAAGTGTTTCCCAAGCTTTTGGCTCTGATACCAAATTTGATGCAGGACCAAGTAAGACAATTAATGAAGAATGAGAAACAAATCAACAGAAAAAAGGGAATTAGATGTAGAAATAACAGATGAAGAAAACAACAGAAGGAAAAAGAAGACTAAGAAAAAGGAGGAAACTTTGGCAACAACCACAAATTATTTTATTTAACCATCAACTGTCTCAATTACAATGCAAAAATCATATAAATAGTAAAACCTAACTCTACTAGTGAAGGGTTTGGACCAACACAATAATAGAAACATAAATAATAAAAGCAATCCACAATACAAAAATGACCCAAGCACACTCCATCGATCCACTTTCATTTTAAACATGCTTGTGTATTATTCACCCACTCTTGCATCGTCCTGAATGCACAACCTCCAACTTTGATACTAGTAATAATGCAGCGAAAAATGGGAATAAAAGTATGAATACGAAAATAAGAGAATTAGAATTTCGTTAGATTCTTCAAATATCGGAAAAGGATAAGATTGGAGAATAAATCTCACTATGCATAAAATTGAAAAGCCAACTGGACATCCCTGACGGCTGCTTGTTTAATAACAAACGAAAACCTAATTGCTGGTTTAATATAAATTGCTCCTAAAGTCCCTAAACTCTTTAGACTTATTAAAAGACACCCACAAGTAAATAAATAAAACCCATGATTAAATAAATAAATAAAAATATAGAAATAACATAGAATTGAAATCTTGGTTCCATGTGCATTCATATCCATCTTCTTCAAAACCCCGTTGAGTTTTGTTCCAAAATCTAATAATACCATTCTCAATGAAATGCCATTGTATTGGAATTTGAAGCCGGAAAATTCTGGCAAATTTTCGAATTAATGTCAGGATTTTTATCAAATAATCCCTCACATTTTTTATTTTTTTTTGCTACAAATTTGGCAATTTTCCATCAGCAATTTCTGTTTCCTAATCGTATAATTGAAATTAAGCTGCGTTTGATTGTCAATATTTTATATGAAAAATGTCTTTTTTCTATCTAAATTTGTACTTTTGTACTATTTGATTGATTTTTTTTCAATGAAAAATATTTTCAAAATTTTGATCATGTGATCATATTTTCTTATTTTCTTTATGGGTGTACGATTTTATTTTTCTGGTAATTCACACACACTCTCTCATCTACCTATGTTCTCATTTACCTAACAATAAAAGAAGAACAAGTATAACATTTTCTAAATTGAAAATTAAACTAATCAAGTACATTTAATGAATAATTTCCATGTAAATAAGTTATAGGCTAAATCATATTGTCGATATATTTTTGAGTAAACTATGTGGATTCCTTTTTAATAGTCTGTTGTGTAATTCAGTTGCTGATTCAAATCCATGGAAGAAATATATAATGCATCAATAAATCATAGCAATAAGGAAAATTCAATCTCTCAAATCCCAACATTTCCTAATTAGGAGTCGTCATATTCCCATGATTATTGTCCGTTCTCTTTCTCCGGGTGGTAGCTGGTGAAGCAATCACATGGCTTCCCTAGGATTTAAAAAAAAAAGAAGAAGTCAAATCTGGTTTCAAAAATCGATAATAAAGTATCTACAAATATTTTATCATAAAGAATTTCAAATTTAAAAAGAAACACGTAGAACATTAAGAAGTCTAATTCAAAAGAATAAGAATGTAGACCAAATGAACCAAAATTTTTTTTTTTTGATATAAAAGTGCATTAATCTTAAAAAAGGTATAGATGTAATAGTCTAGTGTGCGGAAAAAACTTACAAGTTACTATGTATGAGCAAATGGATTTTTATAAATATATTTAAAAAAAAAATTTACACAAGAGATTAAATATAATAATGAAATAAATATAACTGCACTGGTAGACAAAAATTTCAGTCACACTGGAAAGAAACTAAATTGTGGTTTTAATATAATCCTACATGGAATAGGATTTTAACCACTCGTAGTGAGACTGGCCTTAATTCCACATGGAATAGAAAGTAAAAGCCTCCATCTTTGTGCTTCGACATAAAGAGCTCTCTCTTTAGTGTTCGTCACATTGAAAAGAAACTAAAAGCCTTCCTCTTTGAGTTATCTTTTGGTGAGAGTCTAACATTTCATTAGTGTTGCACACTATAAGTTTTGGGATATTTGGGATTTGGAGTTTGAGTGCATGGTACTCTTCTGCACTATCCCCTATGAGTTAGTGGAATTTTGTTTTTGGTTTTGTCCATGGACGTAATCCAAGTTTGGAACTAAGTAAATCTTTCTATTCTTGTCTCTTATATATTTTTCCTAAGGTACGCCCTATCTCATTGTCTTCATCGCAACAAGTTGTATCAAAGCATTAGTTATTTGGTGCATTGGAAGTTTGGTTGAATATGGTTTGTGAAGGCTATGTCTAAAGCAATTAAGTGAGACTTACAACTACTCTAGTTTTTCTTGGAAACTTATATATTGTCTTCTATTGACAAATTCACTAAGACCCATTTGACTTGACTTTTGAAAAGTCAAAAAGAAGTTTTTGAGATCCAAAATTTGCTTTTGGACCCGTTTTCTAATTTTATAAAAGTGATTCCGATGGTTAGAAGAGTTTTTAGAAGTTGGTATATTGTGATTTCTTCTAAAAACACTTGAATATGAAGTATTTTTTAAAAATAGTTTCCAAATAAAAATTAAGGTAGATTTCTCCAAAAACTCTTCTACAAGAAGTAAAAGCGAAAGCAAAAGCAAATGTCATGCCAAACGGGACATAAATCAGAACAGAGACAATGCTTTATTGTTGTTCGTTAAGGCTACAAATACATGAAATTGAGAATTTCAGAAGGAAGAACGCTTTTGGTCTTTGGCGTGTGAATATGCGAGTTTTATCAGTTTAAAAATAGCTGCATATGATACTGAAGGTTAAGAGGGTATATCATTAACAATGTTATACAACCATGAAAAAAAATGATCTTCTCTTGTGGGCAGTATACACATAGCAATCCAATTATCGACTGATGTGTTACTGCTCAAATTAGACAGTCGGTGTACGATGAAGTCCTCACCAAAATACTCTACTTGAAACAACATTTGCACACCATTAAAATGATATGACACCTATAAAATCTTATCTTAATAAAGTTAACAAGCTTGTTCAAGACTTGGAGAACAATGATATGAAAATTGAAGATGCCGATACGGCTTAATTATACTGCATTCCCCGCCAGCATTTTATACGAGAAAGATTCTCTTTCGATGGAAGATATTATGTCATCATTTTACTCCAAAAAAAAAAAAAAAATTATTCTTAATTATTTATTACTACATAGAGTGAATATCTACCTAATGTAGTGTAAAATATGTTAATTATAGTTAAAACCCCAAATTGGATGCAATTTTTGTGAAAAGGACGTTTTGGAGCTTAATAAAGGTCGATCAGAGAAAATTGAAGATTACCCGAAGTTCACATGATTAATTAAAGGTCGATCAGAGAAATTTGAAGATTACCTGAAGTTCACATGATTAATTAGAAGAAGTAATGGAGCATTGAGAGTTGAATTTAACCGTTAGAAAGTTTGAGGATTAAAGTTCAAATTTTGGAATTATGAAGATTAGAAGATAAATGACTAATTATGCAAATAAGGAAGGACTCAAGCTAAATCAAGAGGAGAATTATGCTTGATGTACATCATATTTTACACCAACTTTTATGCTCTATCATGTGTCATTACTCCACTGAACAATTTTTCATCCAATCAATTCTTGACAACATGGATGATGTCAACCATGATGTAAAGAAAGTGATGCACAAATGATATACTTGTTAAAACAGAGAAGCAAAAAAGAAAAACCAGCCAATGGTGCAATTGCGTCCGGCCAAGTGGAATTGTTTCCATATTTTTTCAACTTCTGTTTGGAAAGCAATTAGGTCACGATTTTTGACATAATTCTTAGTCTATAACTACATACCTTTATTCAACAATTAAAGGAGGCTTTTAAGGATTCAACACACATTATTCAAGCCAAAGAGGCGGTTAGGGTTACGAATTCCAATGTTTTTCAAAGAAGAAGAGCCAAAGAGGAAATTTTAATCTGAAAATCTATATTCTTTCAAAGCTTTATAGAAGCTTTGCTACAAAGCGCATTCATACATACTTTCATGCTTCTATTGCTTGGGCTGGAGAAGAAGATTAATCTAGGAGTCTTAAGAATAGATTTAAGACTTTAAATATTTCTTTTACATCATCTTTTCAAACTTTAATTCTGGGTATATTGTCGTATCAATTATTTTACAGTCTTGTAATTAATATGATGTTTAGCTAATTGTATAGATACTAGGATAATATTGAATTATATGTTTTAATACATGATTTTGGATTTTAACATTAAATACGTGTTTTGTTTTGAATGCTTGTGAGGAGTTTAATGCTTTTCAATTAATTGATTAGGAGTTGAATTATTTAGTGATTTCTATTGACATTCGAGAGAATGAATAGAAATTTGACACGTAGTAACAATCATTATAAAGTCCTACAAGGATAGAGATGTATCATTATGTTTTACATGATTCTTTTTTATGCATCGTTGCATCATCCTTCATAGAGATAGAAGGTCATATGTGAGGATAAATTTAGTTCCACCACAGAGGGATTATTAAATGAATTTGGAACATTTATATTCATATATAAATAAGTGTTGTCAACTAATAAAGTTGATAATGTAGGGGATTCGAAGTCCAAGTCCTTGTTTAATTACTTGAGATTCATAAACGCTTCCCATTAGTTACATTAGTTAATTTAGCTATATATTTTAGGTTGCTAGTATTAAATCTCTAGAAAAATTGCTATTCGCTTAAAGTTATGTTTAATTGAAACTAGATTAAATATTTAATTCTCGTGAAAATGATACTTTACTCATTCTTTATTACTTTTCTACGATATCATACACTTGCGAGATTTTAGGGATCAAGTTTTTGGATCCGTTGTTGTGGATTATTTTTATTTAATTAGTTCTCTTAGTTTTATTGATAGAAAATTCAGAAGTTGCAAGAGACCACTAACAAATCGAGATGTGGAATCCCGACTTTGATTAACATAACATGACTATGTGTAATCTCATTGTCCTCAAACCGCTTTTAAAAGGAAAAGTATAATGCACTTCTTAATGTGACGAAGATAACATACCATTAGGAGTATTACCAGGTTTCCAATTACAGGATGAACAAAAGAAATCTTTCCAAGATGATCCATATGCGGATTGTTGAACACGGGAGATTACTTGGCCATGCATAGAATGGAAACCTAAATAAGTCCCGAATGATAAAATTAAAGTCCAAATTATCCTAATAACACGACCATGAGGGATAATTTGCAATGCAAAGGATGGAGGTCCACATAAGTTTGAAAATAAGACATTGTAATCAGACTATCAGACACTGAATCTCAGTTGATGCAGAGAATATCTCAGTTCATGTAGAGGACTGAGACAAACTTCTAAAATCAACAAATATATATATAAAAAACTTAGAAAATCAAATAGGTCAGTTGGCTAAAGCTATCTCTGAATGGAAACCAGAAGAAATAATAACTATAGAAGAAGAGCATGAAAGAAACTGAGGAGTTAATCACAATAGAGCCAAATGAATAAATAGCATTCAATGGAGATGACATTGGCATGCAATCTTCAGACTTCAATTTTGTGATTAAAGTCGATGAAGAGATCCAAATATTCTTAGTTTTGTTTGAATCGAGTAATGTAGGCAAATCATAAGATGTTGAGAACATTTTATAAGATGAGCATTGGAGAAAATTATTTCTCTCGTATCTTTTGAGATAATCTTGCACAAAACGAACAAGAGTTAAGTTGAGGTGTGATAAATGCATATTATGCACTTATTTGGGCTTCTATTCTTAATTATTTACTACTGTATTGGGTGAATATTTACTTATTTTTGTGTAAAATATGTTAATTATAGGTAAAATCTCAACCTGAATGCAATTAGCGTGAGAAGAGAGTTTTGGAGGTTAATTGGGGTTGATTCAACGAAAATTGACAATTACTCATAGTGCACATGATAAATTAGAAGAATTAATGTTGCATTTGGAAGAAATTCATAAGTTCTAGGAGTTAAATTAAAAAATTAAAAAATATATGACTAAATTGCAAACTTTTAAAACTTGAATCAAATAAATTATTAATGATTTTGAAATAACGATGATTAAACTGTGAAGGTTAGAAGATGAAGGACTGATGGTGTATATAAAAAACGACTCAAACTGAACCAAATGAGAAGTCAGAGATCAAAATGAAACAATGAAAAACTTGAGGCTTGTGATCACAAGCCGTGTAGGCTGTGATCTCAACCCTTGAAATGGTTGTACTACAAGTACATAGGGGGCACCATAATGATATCCATAATGAACACATGTTGCCCTCTCTTGTCATAATGGTATCTATAATGGACACATGTTGCCCCCTTCAAATTATGGTGCCCCCTATGTACGAGAAGAATAATCCCCCTTGAAAATAGAGAAGCTGAAAGTAAAACCAATCGACGGCGCGATCGTATCGCATTAATTCCAGCCACACAAATTTGTTTCCTTGTTCTTCTCAACTTCTATTTGGAAAGCAATTGGGTCATAGTTTTTGAAGTAATTCTTAGTCTATAAATACATACCTTCATTCAAAAATTAAAGAAAGCTTTGGAGATTTAATATACACATTATTCAAGTCAAAGGATGCTCTTATGGTTATAAATTCCATAACTCTTTCAAAGAAGAAGAGCCGAAGAGGAAGGTATTAGTCTAAACCCATATTCTTTCATACCTTTGTTACAAAATACATCAATACATACTCCATACATCTAGGGTTGAAGAAGAAGATTAATCAAAGAAGATTAATCAAGGAGCTATTTAATAGATTCAAGACTTTAAAACAAAAAAAAAAAAATTCCATCTTCTTTCCAAACTTTAATTCGGCTGACATTGTATCAATTATTTAATATTTTTGTAATTAATTTGATGATGAACTAATTATATGGATGCTATGATAATGTGAAACCCTATGCTTTGATATTTAACTCTGGATTTTAACATTAGGTTTTGAAGGATTGCTAGGAGTTTAATGCTTTTCAATTAATTGTTGACTAGTTGATTTTTTTTTGTGATTTCTATTGACATTCGAGACAATAAATAAGAATTTAGCACATAATAGCAGTCATTATAAAGTTCGATAGGCATGGAGATATACGTTATGCTTTGCATGATCCTTTATAATGCTCTTGTAATTTAAAGCATCGTTGCGACATTCATCATATTCAAACATGTATTGTTAACTAATGAAATTGATATTAACATGGATGAATGTAGGGAGATTTGAAGTCCTAGTGTTTGTTCAATTACTTATAGTTTTATAAACACTTCAATTAGTTAGATTTTAGATACAGATTTTCAGTTGTTAATATACAACCCGCTCAAACTAATGTTATTTGATTAAACTTAAGGTGTAATTCGAATTAGATTCCATTACTTAGTTGTTGTGGGAGCCATACTTTACTCATTCTTTATTACTTGGCTATGATATCGTACACTTGCAGGGTTTTAGCAATCTAGGACTCAAGAAAAGGTGTGGTAGCTAGAGGAAGCTTATAAGAAAGGGATTCATGAAATAAACGTAAGTCTATATTTAAATCTAAAGTTTTAAAGGATATATGGTACTATTGTCACAATGGAGGCCAACTTAAAGTTGTCTGAAGCTGAAGGATAGAAGGAACCTATTGACGCTGCTACTTTTTTGAAGATAATTGTGATAATGTAGAAAATATCTTAATTGTACGAATGGTTGTTCAATCAATGGTAATTGGATTCTAGATTGAGCACACTCCTACCGTATGTACACTAAGAAAGATCATTTTGCTACACACTAATTTATTAATGGGATGTTGCCTTGATGGGAAATGATACTCATCATACCTATTAGGTTTTTAGTGTTGGCAATTCTGTAGACAACAAGACTAATTTGTAAAGTGTTGTAAAATTCAAAGACCTAAGGTTTGTATAAATTAGATTATGAGGTTTAGGGTTCGAGCATAAAAAGAAGAGAAACATGACGTCGCATTTTCACTAGCCTATCGCCTGGACACTGCTCGAGCGACAAAAATAGAAACCTCGTCATTTATCAGCCGTCCGACTCTTGCTCGAGAGAAAGGCCATCGCAGAGATTTAGCTCGACCAACAAGTTTATACAAAAAACCCTAATTTGCATTTTTAAACAGATTTTTCCTGCCCATTCAATACACTTACCCTCTCCTATAAATATCCAAATCATTGGATAAAATTCCAAGGTGGTTTTCATTATTTTCATTGCCTTATCTTATTCTCTAAAGATCCAAGTTTCATTGTGATTCATCATTTCTTCGTGAGATCATATAATCACATATTTGAGAAAAAATATCAAACCAATTAAATTGAAACACCACCTACTTCCTATTGATCATAAGAAGGTACTTTCTCAGTTGCACTTCAGAGGTTGTTGGAGGTTGAGAGATGTTGGACTACAAGCGCAGGAAGAGCACAAGGCATTGGGGCAGGTTCTTGAAATTCCACTAGGAAGAAACAATTGGAACAGGTCTTGGAGCAGACCTTGGAGTTACCAGGAAATAGATCGAGAAGTTTAGTGGAGTTGGCTAGATAGTATCTGATTATAACTCACTCCGTATTGTCGATAGTGGAGATAATTGGTTTGGTCTCTAAGTTTTTATTTAGTTGAGCTTTCTCCGTCATCATTTTGGTATTTGTTTTTTATTACTTTCTTTATTATTACAGTATTCAAACTTAAAGAAATTGACTTATTTGATTAACCATCTAGAAACAATTAAAAGTGACTTGTTGCTTATGATTGATTAATTTCGCATGTAAGGTCAAAACTAAAAACGGATAATTAATAGCCATTCGGTAGCTTAGTAGCAGTATATTTGGTAATCCATAATTTTCAAGTGGTATCCAGAGCGACACTTGATTTTTTCAAGTGGTATTAGAGCCTAAAATTTTTCATTGACCTATATTATCTAGATGAGTAATTCGTTATCTGTCCCGCAATATTTTGATGGTAGTAATTATGTTTACTGGAATGTTAGGATGATAGCCTTTTTAAAATTCATGGATAAGCGTATCTGGCTTAGTGTTGTGAATGGTTGGGTTGCACCTAGTTCTACGGTTAATAATGAAGTAATCTATACCCATGTTGCTAATTGGATTAGAGCGAATTTAGATGAGTGTAACTAGAATAGTAAAGCCTTATATACTCTATTTATGGCAGTTTTCCTAGAAGAGTTTAGGCGAGTGTCAATGTGTAAGGTAGCCAAAGAGGTTTGATATATTTTACAGACTACACATGAGGGAACTCAAGCTGTTAAAAACTCTAAGTTACAGATGCTGACTACTAGGTTCGAAGAAATTTAGATGAAGGAAAATGAAACTTTTGATGATTTTTATGCGAGATTAAACGACACAGTAAATTTTAGTTTCAACCTAGATGAGAAAATACCTGAGTCAAAAATTATTAGAAAAATCTTTAGATCCTTACTTGAGCAATTTAAACATAAAATTACTCGTATTGGGGAAAGTAAGGATATGGACTCTATTAAGGTGGAAGAGCTAGTTGGATCTCTCCAAACTTATGAGCTGACATTAGCTAAGCCCACAAACGATAAGTTATTGGCCTTAAATACTATGAGGAATAGTCATAGAGAGTCCTCAAATTCAGATTCTTCTAAATAACGAGGAGTTAGCATACCTTGCTAAAAAATTCCAAAAAATGTCTAGGAATAAATAAAAACCTAAAGAGAGATAGCGAAATGATTCCAAAGAGTCTAGAAGGCGATCTCAATATGTGAGATGTCATGACTGTCGAGGTTTTGGCCACATTAGGAGTGAGTGCCCTAATAATAGGAAAAATTCAGATAAAGCTATGAATGATCATCTCACCGATGACGAGTCTAACTCGGACAATCAGAGTGAGAAATCCACTCGTGAGGAAAGTGAAAAGTATATTGCCTTTACTACGAGAATTAAGAATAGATCTGATAAATGAGTGAGAAGCCTAAGAGCATAAGTACTAGTGAGAATTCAAAAAAAGATTTTGATAGTGAGGAAGATTCTGATAGTGAGGGAGATATTCATGAGGCTTATGATAGAATTTATGAGGAGAACATTCTTATTATAACAAAAAATAAGGCCCTAAGTACGAGAGTTACGAAAATTGAGTCGAAAAATGAGAAACTCGTAGCATACATTTAGGAATCTACCTCAACCCTAAGTGAGTTGAATCCCATGAATGAATCTTTAGATACTTAGGTTAGGAATCTAACTAGTGAGTTTGAAAAGATCTCTAGGAGAGCTAATGAGCTAACAATTGAAAATGAAACCTTAGAAATCCAAGTTAAAAATCTTTTGAACGACCTAGAGCATTCCAAATCTCAACTTCTTGCCTAGTTCTAGTGGTTCTTTAAAGCTATATAATATTCTAGGAATGGGAAAGCCTGCTGGTAATAAGAGAGGTCTAAGAGATAATAAAAATGATCACAATATTGATAGTACGTTCAAGACCACATTTGTTCCTGGTACTGACCAGCTTAAAAATGTGTCTAATCCTGAATCTAAGAATAAGGGATATGTAGGACAGATGCCTACTAGATAGTGTACGACATGCCAACTTAGGAATAAATATCAACGATCACATACTTTTGATCCTAATTTTATCCCTACATATTTTTCATTACGGTGAGTTAGGACACATAAGTTCTAGGTGTCGTCATTTTCTAAACAAAAATAGAAATCGGAACTTAAATAGAAATACGAATCATGAATTTGTTGGTCAGAATGATTTTCTTACTAATTAGGTGAGTCAATTAACCAACTTAATAACACAAATAAATGATAATATTCTTGTTACTAAGCAAGTTTGGGTGAAAAACAGTGATCTGATTTTTTTTAAATAGATTACGGTGCTCTTAAAGGTAAGCGCATTTGCATACCTAATTGATTAGATATTATTGATGCATGCTCATGTTTTATCATCGTGTGACATTGATTTATTTATGCATTAAATTTGCTTATTTGTTTTTATTTTTTTTATTTTTTGCATTTTTTATATTTTTTGTGTATTTGACTTTTTTTTTGTGCATGGTGCATTCATGTTTTAAAATAAAAATAAAAAATTGGAAAATAAAAATGCGGGAAAGTGTTCTTTTACAACATAATATATAATATACTTGATTTTGTTTGTTGTGATCAAGTGTGAGTTTAATCGATGAGCTGTAACATGGTTTCCATTGTTGACTTATGTTATTGATGGAGTACTTAGTATATGTGTCTTTTGGAACCATCTGCACTACACACACTATGATTACACTATGATATTGTTAGTGAGACTTTATTGTGTGTGTGTATCTGTGTGATTTGGGATGACAATCACATGTTAGTAATGTTACTTCGAACATGAATTGACCTTATTTATTAGACATAATCTCAAGTTTATCCCCGATAATAAAAAGCTCAATATCTTATGTTCTTTTTCAAAACCTATTTGTCTCGAGCAATTAAGCCTGCGGAATTTCTCATAACTTGGTGCCTATGATCAACTGATTTGGGTTAATTGACCTAACGCTCGTGGTCATTGTAGTCGCTTAATGAAGAAGAGCTTGCACATAAGAGGTGAAAAATAAAAATGAGCCTACAATATTGAAAGTCGTGAAAATAAATTTTGCTCGAAGTTAGGGGAAGAAAATAAAATTTCCATACAAAATGTGCTTTTTTGTATAGGTTCTAATGTGTTTTAAATTGTTTGACTTTCATAAGTGGGGAAATACATTTATTGACAATGATATTTGGCGTATCCTTTCTCACAAAATTAACGTTTGGAGTCTTACTTCCAAAAGATTAGTGACACTTTACACATATGAGTCACTTATACAATTCACTCATGACATATGTTTCTTGAGCATATGAGTGACATATGCTGTCTGTTGCGAGTAAATGATGATAAGAAATCAGGAAATTTGACTTATGTGAACATTGTAGCGTCAATTTGAATTCACGGGAAGAAATGAATACTGGATTAAATCTATTCATATCATTAGGGTTTTCCTGTTTCGTGCAAGTGTGGTTTCCATTAATTGAAGACTTCTACTGATGATTATTTTTAGAAGAGTTTGGACTTTAGATGAGCTTCTTAAAGAATGAAAATGATTCACACCACATATTTAAATAAGTATAAAGTTCTTATTGAAAATTAAATATTTTAGAACTAATAATGGTTTGGAATTCTTCGAGGGTTAGTTCGAAGAGTACTACAAAAATGAAGGGAAAGAACAGCACAATGGAACTACATAGCAACTGAATAGAACTCTTTTGAAGAGTTGCTCTCTTATTGTGGTCTTTCTAAGGATTTTTGGTTCCAAGCTATTAATTATGCCTTCTACACGTTAGTAGTTCTCATTGAATGTACTTGAATTGAAGGCTTCGGTTGAAGATTGTCTGCTATAAATTGTTTGACCTCAAATTTTCAGATTTAAATTCTAATTCTTTGTTTGAACTTGAACTTGAATATCTTGTTGATTGCACTGCAATTGTTTGAAGAAGTTTCAAATTTCTTGTTTAGGGTATTTGATGATAAAAATGAAAAATTTGATGGGGATAGTATTTTATACTTTGGAGACAAAAGGTGTTACAACCCATGTCATTTTAGTAAAAAGTCAAGTTTGAATTGTCAAAGTCAAGGTCAAATAGACTTAATTCAAATAAATAAATTGTTTTGGACTTAAATTATAATTGGTGATATTTGACAATTAAGATGGATTAAAAATATATAGTTGGCGACTTACTTATATATCAAAGGAAATGTGGGGGGCTTCTTTGGAAATTTTGACTTAATGCTCCCAAATCTTACAATTTAAACCCTTTTCCCTTTTTCATTTCTTGGGCACACGTACAGTGAAGCAGAGAAGAGAGAAAACGTGAAAGAGAAAGAAAAAGGGAAAGAAA
>CAIGRB010142394.1:0-23352 GCA_903798255.1 Fraxinus quadrangulata | reverse complement strand
AAATTAAAGTATTGTTATAGTTGCCTTGGTGATGAGTCCAGTGCTTAGCTGGCACTTATTATCGGCGCACGTCACGTCTTGAATCTAGTATGGAGTTTGGGACGGGTCCTCTCAAAAGGTGCAAGCCATCTTGGTTCAATGGAGGGTGTTTAAGGCACTTGATGATCTTAAAACCTACTATAGGACCCTCAAAGCAAATATCAGATTAGATTACTGAGAATGATGAGATTGCTTATAGCTCTATCATATTGCATCTTGCCGACAATGTGATCAGGCAGGTAAATGACATTACAATATGATCTGAACTTACTCAACTTTTCTTGGTTAAGATTTATTTGCAAGAAAAGTTATTTTAGTTTTAGATTAATGTTAATAAAGATTTAGAGTTTAATTTTGATACAATATAGACCTATTTTGATCATGTTTGGAAAAGCTTTTCTAAGATTATAAATTAGTCCAGACAATTCGTAAAATCCACAACTTTTATCTATTTTTATTTACATTTCGTAGGACTCATAATTTATCTACAAAAAGTTTTACTAAACGCACACTTTAAATTAGCCATAAATCTGATGATGAGCAAGCTTTTATTTTGCTAAATTTCACTGTCTGATATGTATAAGTAAATATAAATCAAACATGGTCTAGATCCACTCGTTAAAGATGTAGTTATTAGTGGATTAAAAAATCCAGTGATTTAGAGGTTAAAGTTGAAAAATATAGCCAAGGTAAAGAAGACAACTTATTTGTTAGTGGATTAAAAGAAAGAAGAGATAGGCCCCAAGAATAATCGTAAGAAGGGCAATAAAATGGCAGGTCTAGATCAAAGTCTAGAGCCGGTAATAAGAAGTGTTATGATTGTTGAGAAATTGGCCATTTTAAAAGAGATTATTAGAAACTTGCAAAAAAACAGAAAGATCAGGACTCTAATGAAACTAATGTTGTTTCTGGACCAATACTCATGATCTAAGAATACTTGTTTCAAAAAAGGAAACTGAACTTGACAGTTGGTGCACTTATATCACATGTCCTTATAGATCTTCGTTTAAGGATTATGTTGAAACATATGGTGGTAAGGTGCTGTTAGAGATTATGAAAAAAGCCCAGTACTTGGAGTAGTAACAATCTTAATTAAGATGTTTGGTGGTAGTGTATGAGAATAATTCCTTAAGGTGAAGCAGGTTCGAGAACTTAAGAGGAATACAATCTTAATATTTACTGTAAATGAAGAGGGTTATGGGATAAAATGGGATTTAGGTATTATTAAAATAACTGAGGGGTCTTTAGTTGTGATGAAAACAACCGTTAAAAGCAAATGATATGTTTAGCGGGCGAAACCATTTGTCAATCTTCAAATTAGGTGTGTGATACTGAATCATGGCGTAGTAGATTAGGTCACATTAGTTTGTTAGGTGCGGGCTTTTATTTCGTATCTATCTTATCATGTGTTTAGCACTTTATTATAGCGATTTTATTATCCTAGAATTATGCTTTACAGATTAGGTTGGAGTTATCATGGACCCTAGAATGGATTATTACTTGTGGAGAAATAATCTCTTAAGTATTGCGCTTAACTTATGCCAAATAATCTATTAAGTATCGTGCTTAATTTGTTATCCAATGAAGAACGTATAGTTTCATAGAATGGATTATTACTTGTGGAGAAATAATCTATTAAGTATCATGCTTAACTTATGCTAACTATTAGTGACACACATATTAATCGATTGATGCATAATCTTATGATGAATTTCGAGATTTGAATTAAATTTATTATCCGCACTAGATAGATGGGTTTTGTCATCGGCACTTAGTCGATCATTTATCATTATTTGTGCATATAAACATATATAATCTCAAAATTAAATTTCTCTACGGTATCAGAGCTTGCCTAGAATTTCTAAGAGTTTTTTGCTTCTTGCCTTCATAGCCCTTTACAGTCTCCGAAGCTTTTATTGCCATTGGTGGCTCTATCTGTGATTCAGTCATAGGGAAGTTCATAAACCTCATATTTTGGCCGTGTTAAATTTGTACTGAGGGCTTCTTTCAGTAAATGGATAACTAAACTTTTGTTCCTGTGGTCAGCCATGTGATATTTCTAAAAGTTTAAGTCTAACATGTGGATCATTGATTCGAGGGCTTCTAATCACATGACTAGGTCCTGTTTCTTCTCAAGTTATACTCCTTATATTGGAAATCAAATGGTTATGGAAATGATTGTCCTGTGCGGGTCAAGGACTGATTCCCTTGAATGATCCTATTCCCTTGAAATATTGTTGCATACGTAATCTTGTATCTAGATCAAACCTTACCAAATACCTAGATTACTCTTTGAAAAATCTGTTGTTCCTTTCATTCTTATACATATTAATGTGGAAAAAATCTAGAGCTTGCCTAATATTTCTGGTGCTAGTTGGTATGTCATATTTATTGATGATAGCACTCAGGCCACGAGTGTATCAACTAAAAAAAAAAGTATGAAGTCAATCAAAAATTTCCCTTCATAAAATGATTTAAAATCTGTTTTGGGGCAAAAATCCATATTTTTCATTCTGGTAGTGGAAAAGAGTATTTCAACAAATTAGTTGACTTCTTATTGTCAAAAAGAATGGCATATTCAACAATCTTGTTGATACTAATCAACAAAATAGGGTCGTAGAGACGAAAAATACACATTTGTCAGAAGTTGCTATAACTTTGTTTTTTCAAATGATAACACCAAAAACTTATTGATAAGTTTAGTTAACTTTAATTTTAATATGAATTTTACTATTTTTTCATTATATTAGTAAATTTTTATAGTGTTTCTTGCTTCATTTTTCAGGATATTGTATGCGAAGTTCGAGAATCAGTGATCGAATGAACATTGAACATTCGAAAAAGACAATAGTTGGAAACACACCAAAAACAGAAAGAGAATGACATGGCAGAGGAAAATCCGAATCAAATAGTTATCGGAGCTAATATGGTAACAGCACAACTAAATGTGGCTGCAACTAATGAAAATGCAAGGCTAATGGGCGAGCACATGGATCCATCGGCTGTGGAAAGTCGGTCTAGCATAGTATATTTGGCATTTGGTCATGGAAACTTCAGCCTGAGGACTTATGTGATCAATATATTCCAAAATGTGCTACAATTTTTTGGGAGAGTTACAAAGTATCCCAATGCTAGCTCATATATCAAGATTTCTAGATATGTGTGCAACTATGGAGTATCCAGGAGTGTCGAGTGAAGCAATCAGATTGAGGCTTTTCTTATACACATTGAGAGACTCAGGTAGAGATTGGTTAGACACTTGTCCGCCTCAGAGCATCATCGCATGGAACCAATTGAGTCTAAAATTCCTTAACAAATATTTCTCGTCGAAAAGGATTGCTAAGACGAGGGACGAGATTATCACATTCCAACAACTGGACTCAGAATGCTATTCAGAGGCTTGCGAATGATATAAGGGTTTATTCCGCCAATGCCTACAACACGATTGCAGAAATGGTTTCAAGTACAGTACTTCTACATTAGTCTGAGTCTGATAAGTGGGGCTAACATAGACTCTGCATACAATGAATTTATGACAAAAAGAACTACAGATCAAGTCTACCAAATCATGGAGGATCTAGCATTCACCCTGCA
Organism: Fraxinus quadrangulata; assembly: GCA_903798255.1. Taxonomy (NCBI): domain Eukaryota; kingdom Viridiplantae; phylum Streptophyta; class Magnoliopsida; order Lamiales; family Oleaceae; genus Fraxinus; species Fraxinus quadrangulata. The sequence goes on along the minus strand of CAIGRB010142394.1, from coordinate 19,719 downwards.
CTTTAGCTTACTGAAAGAACGAGTGGAAAGAGAGTTGTTGGGTATTCGAAGTTGATTCTTTGACAGTAATTTCAGCACAGTTGGCATCATGGCACATAAGGTGGATCCGATGAACATAGCCTAGACAATGGGATCAAAACGAAAACATTGTGGAGAGAATCAAGAGAGTGTTGATTGTAATGTAGGGTCTCCTTTTGTTTATACAGTGAAGGATGTGAACTACACTCAAAATTTTCAAAGGTAACAAACAGCACAATCCAAATTTTAACACTTATTACCCAGGATGGAGAAATCACCTAGATTTTCGGTGGAGCAATAACCAGGGTGCTCAGACTGCACCATAACATATTGCACTGTTAGGTTTTGAACAGAATGAGAAGAAGTCTTTATTAGAAGATCTTGTGGCTAAGTTGATAGAAATATCTACTTAACACATGTAAAGAATGGATACGAGCTTGCAAGTTCAAGGAGCTGCCATAAAAATTTTGAAAAATCAAATGAGACAAATAGCGAAAGCACTTTTACAGAGACTACCAGAAGCATTGCCGAATGACACTGAGACAAATCCCAAGTAGTAGGTAATGGCAGTAAAGGTTGTGGAGAAAGATCGGATTGAGGCAATAACTACCCGTAGTAGAGTTCAACTGTCGTAGATTAATGTAAAGAGACTAGTTGCTACAAAAGAAAAGGTACATACCATGATTGAGAAGCAATTAAAGGAATCTGAAAAAACAAAGAAGTAGAGATAAAAAGAGTATCAGAGGATCCAAAGGTTAAGGAAATTGCTCACACTAAAGAATTTGTGCATTCACTACTTTTTCCACTAAGACTCCAAAAAAGACAGTTTGATGATCAATTCGAGAAGTTCTTGGATATGCTAAAAAACTCCACGTCAACATCAAATTTATCAATGCAATTTGACAAATCCCAATGTATGCAAAGTTCTTGAAGGACATGATATTTAATAAAAGAAAACTTCCAGACTGAGAAGAAGTGACATTGACCAAGGAGAGTAGTGCAAGACTGCAATATAAATTGCCACCAAAACTCAAGGAACTAGGGAGTTTCACTTTACCTATTTTACTAGGCAAATGATTTTATTTTAATGTTTTATGTGATACAGGTGAAAGTGAAAACTTAATACCTTTATATACTTTTAGGAAACTAGGAGTTGTGGAAGTAAAATGATTGAATGTAATGCTCCAGCTGGTAGATAGGAGCACCAGATATCAATGGGACAAGGTTGCGGATGTGCTCATAAAGGTTGGAAAGATGATGTTCCTTGTAGACTTCCTTGTTATAGACCTCGAAGATGAGCACGATATGCCAATTACTTAGGTCGACTCTATTTAGCAACATGTCGAACTTTGATTGACATGGAGATGGGTGAGCTAATTGTGAGGGTAGAAGACGCACATGAGATATTTAATTTACATAATCCACCTAAGTAATCATTAGTCTTGGAGGAAGCCAAATATGTTGCTGAAGAAATTCAAAAAGGGTCAAATAAGACAAAATCTTAACGTCTAGCGAGCCTTGCTCGAGAGGAGAATAAAGAGCTAAAGGTTTGGAAGGCAAAAAGAGGTTGTAAAGCTGAAAATTGAAAGGAGTGTAAGACTGGAAGACTCCAGCGTGAACCACCATGATCAGTCCCCTATACAGTCTAGCTAAAGATTATAAATTAAGTTCTTGTTGGGAGGCAACCCAAATTTGTAACCCCTTTATTTATTTTACCTTTTCTTATTACATTACATGTAGTATTATTCTTGACTTATATGTTGTATTAGTTATATGCACGTTTAAATTCAGTTTGGGGGTCATCTTCATCATTGACACTTAGTCTAGTTAAAAGAAAACATTAATTGAGTCAAAAAGAGTTTTCTTTTTATTCTTTTGATTGTTTTCTTCTCCTCTTAATAGGTACCATGGATATTGACATTGGAAGGAGTTTAACAAAGTACAAATTGCATTAAATTGACAAATAGCTCATCTCACATTCAACATAAATATTAGAGGAGTACTGTTTTCCTTTTCTTTTCCATCCCCTTATATTCTTACTTATACTTTATGACATTGAGGACAATATCAATTTTAAGTTTGGGGGTGGAAAAAACTGAGTTTTTACTTTTCATGTGTTTTTGAATATTTGTGAGTTTGTTTTTCGTTATTGCTTTAGTATATAATAGAAAAATATAAAAAAATAGAAAAACTTTGAAAAATTGCAACAAATATATATTAATGATGATGCAATAAGTTGATTCATATGCTAAATAGGTTGATAGATTGAACATAGATGTTATATCCAAAACTATCCTATATGAATGATCCTAAATCAAATTTAGTACAGTTTGGGGATGATTTTATGGTTGTAGAAATATATGAATGTAAACTGTGATTCCTTGTATGAAAAATTATTTGTGGATTGTCTTAGATTAATAGGATAAAATTGGGAAAAAGACTTATGTTAAATGCCAATTTGTTTAGATAGGTATTTAATGAAGGGTATTGCACTAATCAAAATAGTAAAATATATAAAAGGTATCTCTTCGTAGTCTCTATGAATCGAGTTATTAAGTTTGCTAGGGTATTTACAACTAGGTGCTTTAAAATTATCTGATTTGGAAGTTATTGGTGAAAAGTTCTTTACATGGGTCATATAGTTTTAAGGGAGAGAGGGAGGGAGAGAGAGAGAGAGAGAGAGAGAGAGAGAGAGAGAGTGAATTTTTTTTTTTAAAAAAAGCAAGTGCATGAAATAAAAGACACACCAAATGCCTGGTTAAGCTCCAAATACTTTTTTCAGAAGACTTGACTTTTGATGATGTATTATTAGCCTAGTTTAGTCTTAGATGTCGAAGCAATTAATGATGTTGGGAATTGAAACAACTTGTAAATTTATGATTGTATACTTTGTTCTCACACATACACATCAGTTTTGCATTAGAAGAGTGAATATTGATTTGCTATTGTCACTTTGAAATAGTTTGTAGATTTAACATGGTGACTTCAAATCTTGAGGTAAAAACTAGATTTCTAACTAAAATATTTTTACATGCTTGTTTGTTTGTTGTTATCTAGGTTACAGTTTTGTTTAAGGGCAAACGAATGTTTAAGTTTGTGGATATTTGATAAGTGTATTTTATACACATATTCGGGGGCCTAAAATATCGATATTTGGTGGTTTATTTGACAAAATATATCCTAAATTGTAGTATTTTATGGTATATAAGTAAAATTCAATGGTTAAACGATGAATTGGAAGAAGCAAAAGAAAAATCAAGGAAAAATGAAAAAAATTCAAAGTTTGAGGATCAAGATTACTAGGAGACAATTAGAGAGAATTATAACTCAAAAGGGATGTAATATGATCAAAATATTATTAAAATCAAATTCCAATCGCATAAGTTATATTCCATATTTTTAGTTGAAGATTAAAACCCATTTCTAGCATAGTAAATGTTTGAATTGAAAATATTCTAATTCCAATAAAGTTGTAGCCCTTTGACTTAGCTTTTCAACGTAGTTTGAATTGCATCAATTAGATATCGAGAGAGAAAGTTATAGTCTATATACTGACTACTGTGCAGAGACAAAAAAATTCGCTCGCGAAAACAACTTTCGTTATTCGATTGGAACTCTTTTGGAAATCAATTTGGACATTATTTTTAACAAATTTTCTACTTCTACACATACCTAACAGCAAAATACATATTAGAGAGCTCTCATGTACATCTCATACTCCAATATTCATCAATTATTATCATCAAAGAAGGAAAAATTCTTAATTTTTGTGAGAAAATTGAAGAGAACTTGCAAGAATTCAATCAAGTGAATGTTCAAACTTGATGTTTGGACAAAGAAAAAAAGGCACAACTAAAGATTCATCAAGAACCTATTGAAAAGATTCAAAATTTCAAGATTCATCTTCATCATCAACTTTTCAACTTATAAAAAAAATCGGAATATGTTTTTCATTTAAATATGATTTCTTCGATTTCGATATGTTATGCTAGTTTTATATATTATTAGGATGAGATGAACCCTTATTATGATATTTTTAGTTTTTAATTAATTATTTTGATCTTAATTTGATTTGATTTGTGGATGTTTATTATTGTTTTTATCATTCTTTTTAATTGCTTGATTACCAATTCAATTGTTAATAGATTTTATTGTTATCGAGAAAAACAATAGGATTTAATCACAATATAATAAATATTGTAAAGTTCGATATATGATAGAGATATATCTCTATGTTTTATATGATTTTTATAGGTATTCTAACACTTGTTAATACATTTATCATATTTGCATATTTTATCGAGAGATAGAAAGATCACATGAGGGGAATATATTTGATCGTTATCGAGAGAGACTTTCAATTAAAATAGGAATATTGACTAATAAGAATGATTTCAAGCTGTTACTTTAATTGTTACACTAAAAATGGAATAATAAGAGAGATTCGACGCCTTAGCAATACGTTTCATATATTTGAAAATTACATTTAATTACTTTTATTAGTTTAATTGATAATTTAGGTATTGGTATAGAAAAATCACAAAATATGTTTGCTATTTGATTGAAGTTGTAATAAATTTTAACTCAGTTAAACACATAGTTCTTGTGGGTTCGACACTCTATTCATTATTATATTACTTAACCACGATCTCGTATACTTGCGGGTTTTCAAAGTATCACGATACGATGTGCTCAGTTTGCCCAGATACAGGAAAACATTTTGGGGCCTGAATATGCAAAATTTTATGTCAAAAGAGGGACGAATTTGTAGAAGTGGACAATGAATTTGTAGAAGTGGACGAACTTGTTAATATCTTCTGCACAAACTTATTTAATGTGGTATCGACGTAGCCCAACACGCGATGAATATGGCAGAGGACGAATCCTCTCAAACACTTAAAGAATGATGTACAAGATTTAATTCTGTCCTAGCGCTTTATTTATTTATTTCAGTTTAATGTTTTATTTGATATTATGTTTTTATATAAGTTGGGCTATGCGTGTTGAGAGATTAGGGATGCAATTTAATTAAGGTATGTGATTAGGTTTTAAAGATTTCAACCGCAGCACTAACTTTCCTGATTTGAGATGCTTTGAATTCATAATCATGCTGTTTATGCCCTATTCGCACCAGGTAGTGATTGAACAAAATTAAACATGGACCCAATGATATAAAAGAAGAGACGTAGTAGCTAGGTTTCAAAGAAAGTTATGAGTAAGATTTAATTTAATCATACCAAGATTAAGAAGATGCTTTGTTTCACTCACTTACCTGAACTTTGAGATAGTAGCTCATCTAATAGATCAGGCCCCAAGTCCTCAAACACCAACACTTCTTCTTCAGTTACTTGTTTCTTTATGAATTTACCTCTTTGTTTGTATGACTCTTTTAGAATTGCAGCTGGAGATGAACCATTCTTGTATCTGTATTTAATATTTAATAGTGATTCCTTCACAATATCAACGGGGAAGTTAATAGAAGCCAATGAACCCCGCATTGCGAATGCAGCTTGGTCATATGCCAATGCAGCCTCTTCTGCACTGTTAAATGTTCCAAGCCAAACCCTCCTGCCATTCCTCGTCGAATCCCTTATTTCTGCCGCAAACTTCCCCCATGGCCGCTTTCGGACCCCGATATACTGTTTTTGTATTTTAGCTTCTTCCTCAGCAACGCTATTGAATGGTAAGGTATTATCTTCTTGTTGGAAAGGAGGTGTGCCCTTTAAGGAATCCATATTCAATGATTATCGCAACTAGTTTTCCAGTAATTTGTTTGCACTATTGTGTATGAAATCTTGGAGCGCTGCAAGTCTGCAAGACTGCAACCTTAATAAATCTCCAAAAATGGGGAAAAGAAATCGTATAGAAAAAGGTTGATTAAGTTCAATAATGAAAGCCAAGATTCTCGAACAACTTGGATGGCTTGGCATCATCACTACTCAACTTGTTAAGTCTAGGATTTTTATTTTTATTTATTTATTTTTTTCCTACTGTAAGACAACTTTAAGGCTTTTTGGGAGTAAGAAACAACCTATCTAAAAGTTTAACTATTATGGAGATGATATATCTCGGCCCTTGTTTGATTTCGCTAAAAAATAGTTTTTTAGTAAATTTAGATGAAAATTGATGAAATATATGATTGAAAAATAGGGGAGAAAATGAAGGCCAAAAGGGGCTCAATCTTCAACTTGTTCTTTGCATGAAGATCATACTCATTTCTGAATCAAAAAGTATCATATGAGCATAATTTTCATGAATATGTTGTAGAGATACTCGAAATTAAGACTTCCAGTTTTGAAGCCATGTAAAACCACATCGTAAAAAAATCTCAAAACATATAAAGATGCGACAAACATTTATTTGATTGATTTTGTGGTCAATATAAATAGAACTCGATAGGATAATAAATAATGCCTCACAATTATAAGATGCCCTTTTTTATTGCAATATTCTTTAGCTCTAGATTATAATATGCAAACGTTAGGTTTCCAAATTAGATTTATTCTTCCAAAATGTCTATTTAATTAACAACTAGTGACTGAATAGTGTGACGAAGCTAATATATCAGAAGTTGATAAAATTATATCATTTTTTCTAGTTTTATTACATTTTTCGTGTCTGTCTACCTATTACATATATCATTTTTGAAAGTACAAACAAAAAGCATCATCATCATAAATAGGAAAAATTTCACCATTGATGTTGATCCTGTGCCCTAACATTAAGTTGATCTTCAACTTCCATTGTAAAACCGTCCAATTTACCTTTAAAATGGCAGTTGTTCCATACACGTCCATCTTTTTGAAAGATAAAATGGACAAACCTCGTATTTCATCAAGAAAAAAAAAATTAAACTAAACATCATTCATTAACCCATCCCATCAAGAAAAACAAAATTATCTATTGACCTCAAGTGAAATACTCTAATGACATTTGCTACTGTGATTTGACCTTTCTAGATTTACGTTTGAACATAATTACATCAACCTCGATTTCTGTCAACTTTTGTTTATTAACAAACATTATCTAATCGTTTTAAAAATTCAGGAAGCTCTATTTTCTATATGAATAGAGCATGTGCCCTTTGTCTTCTTCCGTCGGCGGAATGCCACCTGATTTTGTTTTATTGGGATGCATTCCGAACTTGGGACACACATTGCACCCTATATACTTTTATATTTATTTGTCGCTGCATCAATTTCTTCTATTATTTAAATTGATAAAATTGTTATTCTTCTAATAGATTAACATTTCAAATGAATTAGTTAAATATGGTATCAAAGTGTGTATACACTTTAATGGAGGTAAGGCAAAAAGTCTCATCGAGTTTGGTTGTTGTGTGATTTCCAATAGGATAGGAATCTCACTACTCCCTCACCTCAACATAGGGGCTATCAAAATCCAGGGCTCTATATATATATATTTGGTGTTTAAATAAAACACGGTATCAAGGTAGCAAAAATGGTAAAGTCCAAATTTCATAACTATCTATTTAAAAAAATGTATTTAAAATTTTACAAAGGCGCTTGAAAGTGTCCATAATATAAATTTTTAGGCTATTTGAAAAATTTAATGAGTATACGATCACTTTTTTTTTTTTTTAAATAACATTCTTGACCGCTTATTTATCATAATTATACTTGACTTGGCTAGCTGTACACTATGCTTACATAAGCAAAATAAATAAATAAATAAATAATTTCTTGCAAAAAAAAAAAAGAAAAGAAAGAAAGAGAGAAGAAAAGAAAAAGAAAAATGCAAAAATACCTAATCACTGCCCTACCTTGTGCCTGGATGACTCTTCTTTGGACTTACTAAATATACGCATTGTTATGCTTTCTTCATACGTTAAAATAATATTCATGTGCTTGTGCTGATTATTTTCGATTGCCTAACGACCTACAATATGAGGTTACATGTACGTGAATGTGTGCGTAAATATATGTTTATATTTACATGTAACTCCTATTTAGTGGGAATTTTTACTTGTTGATAGAAATCATGGTATTCTTATTGGTTAGATTTATATTTCGTATTGGCGATTCTGTGAACAAATTGATCAACTTGAACAATTATATAAGTTTAGGGGCTAAATTGTAAAGTTTCATAGTTGGTAGGTTAGCTTAGGGTTTTGGGTTTCATGTTTGGAACAAAAAGGATTCATGCGCTTTTACATTGGTATGTGAGTTTTTGATTTCACAATACAGGATTAACAAAGTGGAAGCTGTATTCAGTTGGTTCTGTTGGACTTGGGTTGTTTTGATAGGTTATTGTTTGTTTTGTATTGTGTTTTGTCACAGAAAACCAAATGGGGGGTTTGTTAGATTTATATTTCGTATTGAAGATGCTGTGAATAAATTGACAAACTTGAACAATTATAAAAGTTTAGGGATGTAAAGTTTCATAGTTGGTAGATTAGTTTAGAGTTTGGGGTTTCATATTTGGAATAAGAAGGATTCACGCCAGTTTTTCGCTAACTGCTCGCCGGAGTGATACTTGAACAGATGAAATAGAGACTTCCTCACTCGACCTTCGCCCCATTGTAGCTTGAGCGACATACCCTTCGCTCGAGCAAAAGACAATCCTCGCTCGAGCGACGTTTTTACGGCCAGACCTAATTTTCTATTTCTGAGACTTTTTCTTGGCCCATTCAACATAATTCGTCCAACCTATAAATCGAGGTACCGTAGTTTCAGCGTACAAGAGATTGAATATCATATTATTCAGAGATAATACATGCTTTACAAGAATAAAAGTTCAATCTTTCCATTGTTTATGTGCCAATCATTGTGAAAACATCAAAGAACCAAATCAAACACTGGATTGCACTCTTCACTTGGGTCTGCTGCACGACTGTGTCGTCAACTGTGCTGCATTAAAGATAAAGGAAGAATTTGAAGAACGAGGAGTTCTTTAGGAAGATCTACTGGAGATAAACTGCGTAAAGAATCGGGTTAAAGAGTCTGGATTGGAGTTCGTGTGCACATTCCAGTAGGGCTGCTTTCTACTTCAGACAAGAGATCAAAAAGCTTGTGTTGTCAACTTTGCTAGTGGTCTATAAGTGTATTATCAGTTTATAATGGATCTTTGATTGACAAAGCGTCCGAAGTTTTTCCCACATTGGATTTTTCCGTGAACAATTCTGGTGTTGTTTACTACTCTATTTATTGCCTTGATATAACTTCAGTATTCAAAGATATGCTAAATTGGATTGTTTGACTAATCACCTAAATATAATTAACTTGTGACTTGTTGCTTATTAATTAAAGTGTTAATTCTACATTTATACCTAATCACCCCCTCTAGGTGTAGTAGGGTCAAATCTTGCGTTTCTTAGAATGCATTGAAGGTAAGTAACGGTTCAACTTCAATACAGAATAATAATATTTATATCATAAAGTGATCCTATGTAATTACGTGAAATACACTGTTGGTGCAATGTACGTTAAATATTTTATTGTCGCTAAATCTCCATACAAGATTGGAGTATTCGAAATATGATCCGACTATGTGATTTTATTATTAGTGTACATAGATATCCGTTAGAATACTATTACATGCCATTATTATTTATACATGGTTGAATGAGGATTGACGTGCACGTGCATACATATGCATGGAAATGAGAAAAGTAACCATGCATAACTCGTAAACAAAACAATAATAAAAGTGAGAGATAGAAAGAAGATGGCGAATACTCAAATTTGACATATGTAATAAGAAGATAACATTAAAATAATGGAATCATACAATACTATACTTCGTATCCAAATGAATATACGATCGTAATTAACGGCGAACAATAGGGAAACGCATGCAATTTTAAAAATTTCCTCCCAAATAATAATTTCATCTCTTACTCCAATTTAAACATAAAAACTAGTGAGTTTAAAAGGAGAAAACCCTGGCTAGGTTAGATGACTTTATTGATCGTAGTTCTATCGTCAAAAAAGATACTCGTCAAAGCACATATTAGAGCTCAAATGTAGCAGGATAGGAAGGAGTATTCCGGATAGCTCGATCAGTTGCATCATGTTAGTGAAGAGATACTCACTTCACTACAGAGCATAGATGACACATAAGAGTCCAAGATTTTGATCCGTCAATGAGAGCATGGGAAATGATGGGCGGTTTGATCATCTCTACTAACCATATGATCAGTTATGCTAGCTTGATGAGCACTATGACAGATCAATCATTATACCTCCCAACTCTTTGAACATCCTTTTAATGGATTGAAAATCACCTTACGATTATCACGGGTCACTTTCAATAGCTTAGTTGGTGGAGGTTGACCACTAAGTACATGGGTAAAAACTGTTGGGTGAGGGGAAGGTTTTCACTAAACACGTGGACGAAAATCGCCTAGCGGTTACATAGTGTTGAATGCCTATAAATACTCCAAAGGCATGTTAGGTAAGGGGATCTTTTTTTTTTTCACAATAAATTTTCTAGATTTCTCTCCTTTTTCCTTAAGTGATTATATTCAAAACCCCATCATTAATTATCACGTCAGAGGTACAACGGGAGAGGAAGACCCAGACCTCTTTTGAAGGTGTTCTATTATTAATCGGAAAAGCAGAAGCCCCTTTGCTCCAATAAAGAAGTCCAAAGGTCATTCATTCATTATTTCATTGGTGCCGTCTGTGAGAAAACACTGAATGTAAAAGCTATGTCAAAAAGGCGAACTAGGATGAATACACACTTGGTCAGAAATACTGCAAAGTGAAAAATTAAGCCTATATGATGGTGGACCCATCCTTTAATCCACTAGAAGTTCAACCACAAGATGTGCACAGAAAATCGCACAAACAGTTGTCCATCCGGTCATTCAACCAATGGTAACAAACATGGGGGCTGACAAAGTAATGAACTTACTGGTTCCATGTCCTATGACAGACTTAGAATATAAAATGGAGGACATGATGTCTCAGAAGATAGACGATGCATTGTCCAAGAGAAAGGAAATGCATAGGCAAATGGTTTTGATAGACGAACCCTTTGCACTAGAGATGATGGCAGTCCTTCTACCAAAAGTCTTCAAACAACAAATGATACAGGCATATGACGAAGTCACAGATTTGCTTGATCACCTGCGAACTTTTGTTCATTTAATGAGACTATATATAGCTCCAGACGTAGTGCTGAGTTGATATTTTCCACCAAAACTAAAGAGAGAGGCTAGAGACTTGGTAGCAATTTTGGCACCCCGATCTATCCGAACTTTTGATGCGCTCTCCAAGAACTTTGTGGCCTATTTTTTGAGTAGTAAGCAAAAGAGAAAGACAGATATTGGATTCATACAAGTTGTCCAAGAGAAAGATGATCCTTTATAAGATTATTTAGCCAGGTTTAGTCCTGCTACACTTGGCATTAAGGACCTTCAAATGTCTGTCGTGGTCAACGCGTTGATGAATGGAACTTGAAAGCGAGCATTTAAGATGTTTAACCTCTCTGAATCAATGTATGACTTGTTAAAGAAGGGATACAATTACGTAAAAGCAAAGAAAACAGAGAGGGCTATAAAAAACTTTTGTGAATAGTGGGAGCCAGAAACTCACAAGTTAAATTACATAATGAGTGCAAAGCTACTAACAATAATAAGCCAAAAAATGAGCACATAAGTAAAGGGTATGCATTGGAGCAATCGACCAGGTAAATGAGAGAAGAAGTTAAGGCATTTACTCATTTGAATACCCCTCATGCTAAGTTATTGATGGAGATACAAGACATGAAACAGCTTGATTGTCCAAAACCAATAGTCGCGTCTATTAGCAAGAAGGATAAAGGCAAATATTGTCATTTCCATAGAGACCATGGACATGATACTAAAAATTGCATACACCTGAAAGAAGAGATCGAGCCCTTCTAAGAAAAGGGTTTCTTGACTAAGTACGTGAAGAATGATCGAGGCAAGGAAAAGGTTGATGATCGTTCCTCACCTAAGGCTGACGTAATAATTGTGATCATCAATGAGATAGTAGTAGGTGGAGACTTACAAGGTTTTGGAAGGGCAACTATGATACCAGAAGAAACTATAGAGCTTCCAGTGATGCTAGATGCTTACCTAATGAGTGTAGTGATCGTAATGAAATTTTTGGTGATCAAAACCTCCATGGCATACAACTTAATCTATGGTCGACTACTATTAAACGTTGCTGGTGCTATCCCTTCAACTTACCAATAAGTAGTGAAATCCCCAACTAGTTGAGGGGTTGGATATGTAACGGGCGATCAACACGCTTCAAGGAAGTGTTATGTGGACATCTTACAAGCTGAGGACTTTCCACTAGTTAGCTAGGTGATGGGAATCCTAGTGGTCAGTTTTCAAAATAAAAAAATTGGTTTGTTATGATGTCTTACTATTTTCTCTATAATTATAATTGCTAGGAATCTTATTGATTTCCCGAATGTAGCGCCAATTAATAGTTCTAGCCTCTTGTAAGTACTAGCATGTTCATTGAAAAGTTTAGATAACGATGGAAGATAAGGGGGCTAAGGAAGGGCCACCATACTGGGACGTCCTGGACACCTACTGAGTCCCTAAATCTTAATAATATTTATCTAAATGCATGGACTTGAACTACAACCGTTGAGATTTTTTGTACAAATCGTGGCTCAAAACTTCTTCGAACACATCAAAATCGCCCAAGACGCGGTGAGCAAGAAAACAAAAGAAAATGGTTATATCCTCAAAATCGTTATATTGTTCAAATGGTGAACTTTCAAAACAAAAATTGGTTAAAGCTACGCATGTTTTCAACATAACAAATTGTCCAAGGGGCTAGGCGGTGAGCAAGAAAACCAAAAATTGTTTATAAGCTCAAAATCACTCTAGGGTCTTAGTGGTGAATTTTTCAAAACAAAAAAAAAAAAATTGTTAAGGCTCAAAATCGCTAGATTCGCATTCAGCACAAACAAATTGCCTAAGGGGCTAAGCGATGAGCAAAAAAATCAAAAATTGGTTATAAGCTCAAATCGCTCTACGATCTTAGTGGTGAACTTTCAAAACCAAAAAATTGGTTAATGCTCAAAATCTCTAAGCTACGCACTAAGCACAACAAATCGCTCGAGAGGCTAGGCAGTGAGCAAGAAAATAAAATAAAAAATAGCTATAAACTCATAATCGCTCTTCGGTATTATTAATTATTAACTTTTAAAATTAAAAAATTATTTAAAGCTCACAGTCACAAGACAGGTGCTCAACACATCAAAGTCGTACTAAGGGCTAAATTGTGAGCAAGAAACCAAAAAAATTGTTATAAATTCAAAATCACTCCACGGTTTTAGTGGTGAGCTTCGAAAACCAAAAAATTAGTTAAAACAGAATATCACTAGACCACGAGCTCAACACAACAAATCGCCCGAGAGGCTAGACGGAGAGCAAGAAAATAAAGAAATTAGCTAGAGCTCAAGAATCACCAATCGAGACTGTAGAACTAAACCTACTAACCGAACTTGAAATTACGCGAACTACTAAGTAGCAAGCAGTGGCAATGATCGACAAAATTAACACATTCGACTATAGTCAATCGGCAATACAGTTGATGCAGGGTACTTTAAAATCGAAAATAAAATCGAGTGGTAAGATTGAATCACACAATGTTCAAGTTAATAATCTATAAAATAGCAAAGCAATCATTCAATCGCTTATACAATCGAACACAACGTGGTTGGCTTCCAAGATACTGGCTGACCTAGGTTGACTTCAAGAGTAGTTAACTACCACTTAGAAAATTAACCACACTAGTGGTCACCTACTGTGTAGCAATTTGACCATGAGAGTGGTCCACTGCCACAAAGCAAGTTGACCACTCATGCAATGGTCAAACATTTATGTGGTTGATCATGAAAATAGGTGAATATTACTAACTCCCAAAATTGGTTAACGGTCGAGGGCTGGTCGATCAACCAGCAAACATTCTGGTCGATCGACCAACAGGATTGGTCAACCCTTTGGTCGATCGACTAGATAGGTCGTAGTCATCGACCGGCCCATTCTTGAATGGGTCGGTCGAGTTCTCCACTCTCTTAGTTTCAATCTGGCCATTTTTTGATGTGCAGAAGATGATTTCAAGATCTCTAGGCTAAGAGGAAAATGATTATATGGCTTTATATATTTATATGGAATGGAACTAAAAACTAAAGAAATTTGAAGAAAAACAAGAATGGAGAAGTCACCTAGAAAAACAAATGGAGATGCTACCTCTTAACGATAACTATAGATAAGAGGTTGAGGGCCTAGTGATGCTAAATGGTATGTGTAGTGGATGCAATGGTCAAGCAAACAAAGGTTATTAATTGTCTACCTCTATGCTAGTCTGTTTACTACTATGATAGCTTGTCTATCGCTATGTTAGCCCGTCTACCGCTATGCTATCCCATCTACCGCTATGATAGCTTGTCTACCACTATGTTAGCCCGTCTACCGCTATGCTATCCCATCTACCGCTATGACAAATCGACAATTATAATTCACAATTGTCTGAACATCCTTTTAATTGATTGAAAACCATCTCACGGTTATCACGGGTCATTTTCAACAACTTAGTTGGTGGAGGTTCACTACTAACTACATGGGTAAAAATCGTTTGGTAAGGGGACGATTTTCACTGGATACGTTGACAAAAATCACCTAGCGGTTAGATGGTACTAAATGCCTATAAATACTTCAAAAACATGTCAAATAAGGGGATCTTTTTTCACAATACATTTTCTGGCTTCCTCACGTTATTTCTTAGGTTTTTACGTTCAAAATTGTATCATTAATTCTTACTCCAGAGGTACAATGGGACACGAAGTCCCAACCTTTTTTTTTTTTGCAGGTGTTCTATTGTTTATCGAAATAGCAGAAGCCATCTTGCTGTGATAAGAAAGTTCAAAGGTCATTTCTAATCTTCTTCAGTTAGAAGACCATAATCATACTTCTAGTGAATAATCATGGGTTGTAAGCTTTTTAAAAAATTTGAGCAAATTTAAATAAAAATTAATCAAATATGTGATTAAAAAAATGATAAAAATTGTGAACCTCAAAATATGTGTAGTTAAATTATTTGTTATTTGAGATGCATTTTTTTAAACAATGCCAAACAAGCGGTCGCAGGTACTATTTACAAATAATTTTTCGTTGAAGGGAGAGAGTGTGGCTGGAAAATGTGGTGTCTTTTCGAGAGAATTGTTTTGTGGTTCAATAACTATTTACAAACAAGTCCTAATAATTACAATAAATTATTTACTAACAAATCCTAATTATTAGAACAAAACTATTTGCTAAACAAGTCCTAATTATAACAATAAATTGTAAATTATTGTGTATTTATTTAGTTTTACTACCAATTCAACCATGATTTAAACTCAATTAAACCTTGGATCATTGACCATTTACCTTTTTCGATTCGATACCTGAGTCCATTTTTAAAACAAATGATATTTCTTGGTTGCGTCAAATGCATGTTTAAGGTATTTTACCTCTACTATAGAAGTAACAATATGCTTGCTCACAAAATAATAAGCATGAATAATTATTTAAATAAAATAAAACGACAATGTTATTTCTTCAATGGACAGAATCAAAATATACATCAATAAAAAAATTAAATAACGAAAATTTCAATCTGTCAAATCCCAACTTTACCTAGTTAGGAGTCATTCTATTCCATGATTTTTATTGGCTCTCTTTCTCTCTGTGGTAGCTGGTGAAGCAGTCATGAGGCATCCCTAGGATAAACAAAACACAAAAAGTAGAAATCAAATCTAGTATTTCAATTCCTTTTCAAAAGTAGACAACTCTTCATCTTATATCGTTTAGGTGTTATAGAACATTATGAATTCAATTTTATTTCAATTAAGAATAAGAATGATATGGAGCAATAATACTTAAGTTACTAGACCAAATGTACGAAAGTAAACAAAATGATATAGAAGTGCATAAATATGAAGACCTATGAGTTAACTACATAACTAGGATATTTTTATTTTTTAATTATGTACTAGCTTTTATAATTCGTGTTTAAGACCATTATCTAAAATTAGCTATAGTATGAGCAAATGTGCCTGTTATAAAATTTATAATGTTATTCAAATCATATTACACACAAGATTAAATAAAATAATGAAATATATAAAACTACACTAGGAGGCCAAAAATTCGATGCCATTGAAATTATTTTGAAAGGACTATCACTTTGTCTAGCTATACCTGAATTGAGGGTTTTGGCATTAAATTTAGAGAAATAATTGAATACACATGAATTGTGACAAAAACTAAAAGCCTCCCTCTTATAGTTTATCGATAAAAGGAGCTCCCCTATGTGTTTTTCATATTGAACAGAAACTAAAATCTTTGAGTTATTTTTCTTGTGAGGATTTTAACTTTGTTGCATTGCAATTATGGTTGAGCACTGTGTAGACTGACAGTTTGTGAAGGTTAGGTTTTAAACAGGCTTAATTTTAAGTGACACCATTGTCACTCTTATTTTTCTTGGGAACTCATGTATATTGCATACTATTTCCAAATTCACCAAACCAGAAGAATAGAGACAATGTTTTCTTGTTGTTTACGAAGGCAGTGAAACTGAGAACTTAAAGAGGTCCAACGATTTTGGTCTTTGGCATATACATATGCGAGCTTTTTTAGTTCAGTAAGGGCTACCTAAAGGCGCTAAAAGGTTAAGACGGGATGTCATATACAACATCTAACGATGAAAAAGACAATCTCCTCTAGCATACACACATTGTAATTCAGTTGCAACTGCTGAGTTACAACTCAAATTAGAGAGTCCGTATATGATGAAGTCCTAACCAACGCTCTACTTAAAATGACAGAAGGAACACCTATTAAATCTTATCTCGAAAAGGATTGTTGAAGATTTCAAGAAAAATTATGCGAAAATTGAAGATGATGTAAGGGGATAATTGTTCTTTGTTCCCTGCCACCATTCTATACGAGAAAGATTCTCTATTGGAAGATGTTACATTGTCTTTGTAATTCTATTAGGTTCAATATTGTAATTGGCAATTCTGTGAATAAAAATGACTTAATTGAACACGTGTAAAAGTCAAGGAGTTAAGTGCAATTTTGTATAGTTGAGTTAGGTAGCTTAGGGTTTGAGTTCGAGTTCGAGTTCGAGTTTAGTTGACTTAATTTCGTTAGCCTCACGTCTGGCCATCGCTCGAGTGATAGAAACAGAACCATTGTTTCTCGCTTCTCGCCTAGGTGTCCCTCGAGCGACATACCCTTCGCTCAAGCGACAAGTCCCCCTCGCTTGAGCAACAGTATTATGCGGCTAACCCTAGTTCGCGATTTTGGAGAGTTTTACATAGCCCATACTACTCATACACCTCCAACTATAAATACAAATGCACTTGCACAAAATTTGATGGTTGTCTTATTATGCTTCATTGGTATAACATATTCATATCATATTTTGAGAGATCCAACAACACAATTCATTGGTAGAATCATTCATATTATTCTTGAGATCTGTCAACCATGTTTTCGGAAAAAATCAAGGTTCATGAATCCAAAACACCTAATTTCCTTAACACTTTGAGGACTGCAAGAAGAAGAACAAGAATAGGTGATTCCTGGGTATCCACTTGGAAGAAACGTGTGCAGAAGATCGTGAAACTAAGACAATATATCTTGGTTGAAGATTGTGAATATATAAGTACAACAGAACTTGAAAGCTACAGAAGGTAGATTAGGAGGTTTAGCGAAGTTGGTTGGACAATATCTATGGTAGCAGATCACAAGGCTGGAATGAGCAATAGATCTTGGAGTTGCAGGGTTTACAATAGCTAGTGCAACTAGTTTGGAATTGAATTGTAACACACATTGTCTATAATGAAGGTAACTGATTTGTCTATAGTGTAGGTAACTGATTTGGTCCCGCAGTTTTTACCATCAAACTTTTTGTTCTTTACTGCTTTAATTATTGATTGCAGTAATTCAACTTAGGGAAGTTGGATTATATGTTTAACCATTTAGAAACTAATTAAAAGTGATTTTTTTACTTTAATCAGCGTTATTCCGGACGTAAGTTCAAACTTAATTAGTAAACTATGAACTTTCAATTGGTATCAGAGCCTAAATTCGAATCCTGACCTTAGATTTCCAGATAAGTAATTCATTATCCGTCCTGCAATATTTTGATGGCAATAATTATGCTTATTGTAAGCATAGAATGGGAGCATTCCTAAAATCTATGGATGAGCGAATTTGGTTAAGTGTGGTTAATGGTTGGACTGCCCCTAGTTCTACAGTTAATATTAAAGTTATCCCCACTTCCATTGCTAATTGGACTAGAGTAAATTTAGATGAGTGTAACTGGAATAGCAAAGCCTTTTATCCCTATTTATGGCAGTATCCCCTGAAGAATTTAGGAGAGTATCTATGTGTGGGGGTTACTAAAGAAGTCTGGGATATTCTAGAGACCATGAGGGAACTCAGGCTATTAAAAACTTTAAATTACAGATGTTGACTACTATGTTTAAAGAGATTATGATGAAAGAGGATGAGATATTTGATGAATTCTATACGAGCTTAAATGACTTAGTTAATTATAATTTCAACCTAGATGAGAAAATACCTGAGTAGGTAAAAATTATTAGAAAAATCCTTAGATCCTTACCTGTGCGATTTATGCCTAAAATAAATGCTATTGAGGAGAGTAAGGATATAGACTCTATTAAGGTGGAAGAGCTGGTTGGAGCTCTCCAAACTTATGCGCTGACATTCACTAAACCCACAAACTATAAGCATTGGCCTTAAAAACTATGAGTAATAATCATAAAGAGTCATCAGATTCAGAGTCTCCTAATGAAGAGGAATTAACATACTTTACTAAAAAGTTTCGAAAGATATTTAGGAATAAACAAAAACCTGAAGAGAAGCATCGAAGTGGTCCTAGTGAGTCTAGGAAGAATTCTAAAATTGTGAGATGTTATAACTTTCAAGGTTTTGACCATGTTAGGAGTGAGTGCCCTAGTAGTAGGGAAAATTCAGATAAGGTTATGAATGCTACTCTCACTGATAACGAGTCTAACTCGGACAATCAGATATATTGACTTTACTACGAAAATTAAGAATAGATCTGATAAGGAGAGTGAGAAGGTTGAGAGCATAAGTAGTAGTGAAAATTCAAAAGGAGATTCTGATAGTGAGGGAGATATTCATGAGACTTATGATAGAATCTATGAGGTGAGCATTAAGATTATAACAAAAAATAAAGCCTTAAGTACGAGAGTTACGGAACTTGAGTCGGAAAACGAGAAACTCATAGCATACATTTAGGAATCTACCTCTATCCCAAGTGAGTTGAAATCCAAGAATGAATCTTTAGATACTCAGGTTAAGAATCTCACTAGTGATCTTGAGAAGACCTTTAGGAGAGCAAATGAGCTAACCGTTGAAAAAGAAACCTTAAAAATCTAAGTTAAAAGTCTTCTAAGCAATTTAGAGTATTCTAAGTCTCAACTTCTTGTCCTTTCTAGTGGTTCGAAGAAGCTAGATAATATTCTGGGAATGGGCAATCCACTGGTAATAAGGGAGGTCTGTGATACAATAAAAATGATCATAATGTTGCTAGTACGTCCAAGCCCACATTTGTTCGTGGTACTGACCACCTTAAATATGTGTCTACCCCTAAATCTAAGAATAAAGGATATGTAGGGCAGATGCCTAGTAGATAGTGTAGGACC
>CAIGRB010142375.1:6062-22224 GCA_903798255.1 Fraxinus quadrangulata | reverse complement strand
TCTACCTATCCAAAGCTCATGAGGTGTTTTGGCAGCAGCCTTAGTTGGTACTCTGTTCAGAATATAAGCTGCAGTCTTTAATGCTTCTCCCCAGAGTGATTTAGGTAAGGTGGAATGACTAATCATACTCCTTACCATATCCTTAAGAGCCCTATTTCATCCTTCAGCTACACCATTCATGCTAGGTGATCCAACATGGTGTATTATGGGACGATTCCACATTCTTCCAAGAATTTAGCAAATGATCATGGACATTATTCACCTAAAATGTCATATCTGGCGTAGTACTCACCACCACGGTTAGATCTAACGCTCTTTATTCTTTTGTTGAGTTGATTCTCAACCTCGGTTCTAAAAGCTTTGAACATATCCAGTGACTCGGACTTTTCATGAATAAGATATAGGTACCCATAACATGAGTAATCGTATATGAATGATATAAAATATTATTGACCATTCTAAAAAGTCGTAGTGAATGGTCTACAAATATCTGTGTATCAATTTTAAGATATCCGAAGTTCTGTTAGCACCTAATCTCCTNACGGTTAGATCTAACGCTCTTTATTCTTTTGTTGAGTTGATTCTCAACCTCGGTTCTAAAAGCTTTGAACATATCCAGTGACTCGGACTTTTCATGAATAAGATATAGGTACCCATAACATGAGTAATCGTATATGAATGATATAAAATATTATTGACCATTCTAAAAAGTCGTAGTGAATGGTCTACAAATATCTGTGTATCAATTTTAAGATATCCGAAGTTCTGTTAGCACCTAATCTCCTTGTTTTGGTCTATTTTCCCTTGATACAATCAATACATACATCAAAATTCGTGAAGTCAAGGGAATCCAAAATACCATTTGACATAAGTCATTCAACTCTAGCTTTTGAGATGTGACCTAAGCGCTTGTGCCATAATTTTGCTGAATTTTCTTTATTTAATTTACATTTAGTACCACGTGATTCCACATGCAAGGTTTTATTATATGATGCAACAGTATCAAGTAAATATAGGTTATCATATATACATAGTGATCAAATACCAATAACATTGGAATTTAACAAAATACTAAATTGATTATTTCCAAATGAACACTAGTATTCAGATTTGTCCAACAAAGAAACAGAAGCTAAATTTCATCTAAAAGACGGTACAACAAATGTGTCTTTCAAATACAAATAATGACTAGTTCCTAATAACAACCTAAAAGTGCCTATTATATCAACTTTCACCGATTCGCCATCACCCATATAGATGTATCTTTCACCATCATTTGGCTTTCGATAGCTTAGAAAGCCCTGTATAGAAACACTTACGTGAGTAGTAGCACCAGAATCTAACCACTAGGTGTTTCTAGGTACTAAAGCTAAATTTTACTCAGAACAAACCAAAATAAGAATTATACATTTCTTTGCATGACAAGCGTTATAATTGGTACAGTCCTTCTTCACATGTCTAGTCTTATTACAAAAGAAACAAGTCCCATTGTCTTCCTGCCGTTTCTTTTGTGCTGGACCCTTTGGAGCAGCTTCATATTCCTTCTTCCTTTTCTTGCCCTTATCCTTAAAAGTGCTTGCCAAGTGAGCGCATTCAGATCTTTCTTACTTCAACATTTCTACCTCTTGCACACAATATGAAATGAGCTCATTTAGAGATCATTTCTCATTCTGACAGTTATAACTTACTTTAAATTAACTGAATTGTGCAGAAAGCGGAATCAATACCAAATGTACAAGCAAGTCATCAGATAGCTAGAGCTTTAGCCCCCTAAGTTTTGAAGCAATGTGAGACATCTCCATGATGTACTCCCTTTATATTCCCATTGCCTTTATACTTAATTGAAATCAAGTTTTGTAAAAGGTGCTTGTTTCAGCCTTATCGTTTTTCGCAAAACGCTTCTCAATTTCGACAAGGAACTCCTTGGAATTAGTTATCCCTTCGGATACTGTACCTCTAAAAGCTTTCGAAATGCCGAGCTTAATGATCATTAGACTTATGCTATTTGAGCGATCCAACTTCTCACAATTTTTCTTGTAATCAGGTGAACTTTCTTCCGTAAAAGGAGTTTGTTGCTCAATCCATAGCGCAAGATCTAGATCCATGCAGCCAAGAACAATCAATATATTCTCTTTCCAATCCTTGAAGTTTGTCCCATTAAGCATGAGAATAGAATTAACATCGGCAGATATAATAGTAGCAGATAAACTAGCTGTACAGAGAATAAAATAAACAAACAACCATGCTTACATCAATATCTACACTTAATAATTAATAAATTCAAATAATGGTAAGCAACATCTCAAGATACCTAGCACATTATTAATATCAAGTCATTGAACAGTAATATTAATTACAAGTGGTAGTCTTGGTATAGTGATTAAATATTGACAATAACTCATGTCAAATAATAAACCAATCTTTAGATTGATTTNTTAATTTCCACAAGAGAGGTTGCTTAGGCAACATATTGCTTCAATCAATTCACTTTTGAATATTATATATACTCAAATGAGTCTTATCACATGGAAACCTTATAATTGTCACACATTCACCATCACAAATGTGCATACAATTCGGCCAAATATTAACCTTCCTTTGAGCTGGCTAATATCCGCATGAACAAGCACAAACACAAACACAAACACAAACACAAACACAAACAGCTAAACATCTCAAACAAACCAATCTATACAAATTAAGTCCAAAATGGTTTCTTCCCACATTTAAAACCCACAAATGGCACTCAAATTCAAGCCAAAAAAAAAAAAAACAATAATAGAGATTTGTAGCCCATCAAAATTAAGTCCAGAATGGCTTTACAGGGTTTCAAAAAAAAAAGCCATTGTCACGTGGCTTCCATGATTAAAAAATGGGATTAAACAATTATTCAATTTCATATGGCAGTCGCAAGTAGTTAAACAAATGGAATTCATTCACAATTGGGAATCAGAAAATATCAATAAATTCACCAGTGCAGCCGCAATTATTAATCATATTCAATAGTTTTAATTCTCTCACATGGCAGCCGTAAATTCCGACTTTAAATCCAATTATACCACCAGAATCTTTATCCATTAATTATTATTATAAAATTCAACAATTGCTTAAATTTTTAAATTCGGAAACAACAAAAAATCCACATAAATATGCTAAATTCCAAATAATAACATGAAGGAAGATCAAATAACCCAAAATTCAGAATTGCTAAAAACTTTATTTTTACAATTTCTCAATATTCAACAATAGAGTGGCTCTGATACCACTTGTTAGAATTGAAAAAGATTAAGTTTTCTATCAGAATTTTTATCAACCCTTTTACATGCATATAAATTCTCTATATTGAAATCAAAGAGAAGATTAGAAACGGAAGCATACCTTGATTCATATATGTGATTACTTGAACGGGTTATGATCTTCCAATTGATACGTAGTTCTTAAGAAATTTTTCTTTGTTGATGGGGATGCAGAGAGATAGAAAATCCACATTCAATTAAGAACCACGACCCATGATATATAACTGAATTAAGTAGTTATTATCTTTCAGTTCTTTTAAATTGGCCCCTCATCAATATAAAATAACCGTTCTGATCTATACACTTTATTTCCATGACATTTAATACATAGTAGTCCAAAATTAACTTTAATGGATCACTTTATTGACTAATCTTTAAAATAGTACCACACATTTTAATATATATACATGTGTAGCCCCACATGTTGAAATTTTCCAACAAGGACGAGAACGAGAAAGAAAGGAGAAAGGGTTGGCAGCCACCTTGAACAAACTTCCAAATCTGAAATTCCAAACAAATCTGATAACACTAGAGATTGTACTCGTTGTGATGAATCATGAAGGGTGGAGGCAAGAGGCATGAGGCAAACAGCTAGAAATACCTATTTTCGATGGTGATAATTCTGACGATCGATTCTCTCGAGTAGAGAGGAAATTTATCTTGTATTAGTTTTCGAATTGGGAAAAGATCGAGGTCGCTACAGTTTGTTTCGAAAAGGAGGATTTGAAGGCTCGGTTGTTGGAACAATTTCACCCATCATAGGGGTCAACTTTGGAGAAGTTTCTCACGTTGAAACAAGAAAGGACTATCAAAAAGTATCGGTGGAGATTTGAGGTTCTTGCAGCCTTGTTACAGGTGAGATCAGTGATGGAGGGCAATTTCACAAATCAGTTGAAGGCCACAATCAGGGTTGAAGTGCGTATGCTCAAACCTTTTGGGCAATTGATTTAAAAAATAATTTTGAAATGAATGAATGTGATGTTGTCAAGTGTGAATTGTCAAACTAGATTGTACATGTAGCACAATTCTTCGGGTTATTTTTTATTTTGTATCAATTAGAGGGGCTGTTTGGAAGGTATGAAATGCAATGCCATCATATCTACATTGTTTTTTTGTTCATTTTTTACTTTTCATTTGTACGTGATTATTGTAGTATGGGCGACCTCTCTGTTTAAGGTGGGGTGAGGCCCTTGCCCATAAAACAAATCATTTTATTGCCCTCGTTCATTAAAGTGAGATAATAATATATTTTTATTTTTAAAAGTATATTCAAATATATTTGGTAAACTAATGCTTTTATTATTTGTCGTATTTTTTAAATAATCTCAGTTGCCACTTTTTATTAGAACTAAAGAAATTTTGTGAAATTTTCTATTTAAAGTATTGAATTCTAAAAATAAAAAAAAATTAAACGGGTCAAGCGGGGTAGCCATTACCCCGAGGCGATGTTACCCACCCTATTCTCGACTCGAATACCCGATTAAGCAGGTAATCTTCGTCACGTTCGGGACAGGCCTTTCAAGTATTGAATTTGTCAGATTTTTTTGTCATCCCTAGACAATCTCCAACGCTGCTCAACTTAGCTACTATCTGATAAGGAAAATCGTGATAAAATATATGATCTTATAACTCAGTGAGTGAATATTTTGCAACTAAGTATACTTTTTCCATTTATGCAAACTTTCTGAAAACTCTTACTTATACTATTATAACTTTAAGAATGGCTGCAATCTGATAATACTTAAAGTATAATGGAATCATAAAATTATTTACTATTTATTTTGAATAAACAACTATAAGGTATAATGGATATAAGAAATCTGATATCAATACATATGAGTGAAAATATTTTTTCACTATACCATAAGCTGAGATCTTTACTCTATAAATTGAATAAATTAAATTCTGCAATCTGAAATCTGATAAGCTGTATAAATCACACCAAAAGGTACCCGAAATAATAATATTCATGGCAAAGTTATTCAATTCTGTAAATCTGGTCATACGCGCGCAGAGCTGTCTGAATGCTATAATCTAGTCATATACTAAAGAAAAACATTTACAATAGTGTAAAGCTGGTAAAATCACTATAATCGTCATACACTATGGAAACACATTCATACCAGTGTAGAGCGGATAAAATTACCTGGATACTTTCTGATAGTTTTAAAAATAACATTAGATACGTTGAAACGTACTAATATAATATGCCAACGAAATAATTTATCTAAATTGAATTTAAGTTTTAAAAGAACTAATTATAAAATTCAAGTAATTCTGAAATCATGCTCTCAATTCAACTATAAGAAATAGATAACTTTCTGATTTATTATAAATTTAGTAAATACTCATTTCTGAAAAATAAGTTTTTCCACTCACTTAGACAAGCTACAGGTTATGAAGGTCGATAATTTTTTTTAGTCCCTTATTCACCACCGGAAATATGATACAAAATAATCAATTAAACCATTATCTTAATAAGTGGCTCTGAATATAATAATCGAATACTAAAACTTGATTTCTCGATACTAGAATAAATTCCCCAAATTTCTTTTAATCAATTGGAGCTAATTCTACTTTCTAATACCTTCACCAATATTTACTATATCCAAATTTACTTTCATTCCAATCATAGAATTAATCATACCTTCCAATCTAGTTAAGACTAACAACCAACAACTCAACCGATTTAACTTTCATCTTGTTCCATAAATTAATGCTTTCATGTGAGTAATTCCATCAATATAACATTTCCACAAACTATTTTTTTTCAATAACTCAATTAAAAATTCTAAGGTTTGCTCAATCGGTATTACTAATCTTAATTCAATTGGAAATTTATCAATCAAAGCAACTTGGGCAAGAAATTATACCCCTTCCATTTAATCTGAAAATTAAACCAACAAATTAAACCCTAGCAACTTTAGCATAAAAGTTTCCTCTCGAAGAAAATAAAGAGAAAGGAAAATGAAAATCAAGCTTGAACTACCTCTTTTCCCTCATTCTTCTCCTTTTTCTTTCCTTTTTCTTTCTTCTTCCTTCTTCCTTTTCTCCTTTTTCTTTTTTTTTTCTTCCGGTTTTTTGCCTCTATATCGCCTCAACTTTCTGTGCGTATATGGCAAATGAAAAATGGGTTTAAATGGCAGAGTTAGTGGAGTACTAACTCAAATTTGCAAAGAATGTCCCTCATCTTCCATTAGATATAACATTTAGTCATTTAACTTCCAATAGTAGATAAGTACATCTCCAACTTTAAATGATTTCCATCTTAAACCCTCAAGTATTGTCAATTGTAAAATAAACCCCAAGAAAATAATTTATTCCATATAAGTCTTTATTTAACTTTGACTAGTCGATCATTTGACTTCGAAATAAAATCTTGACTTTTGACTAATATAAATGGGGTGTAATAATCTTACCTCCTTATAAGAATTCGTCCTCATAATTCGATTGGCAATTGGCTAGGCTATGAACAGATGAGGATATTGAACATGCATATCATCCTCATTCTCCAATGTAGCCTATTCAACCGCCTGATATTTCCAAAGGACCTTGACAAGTGAAATTGTCCGATTTCGCTGAATTTGCACCTTCCTGTCTAGGATTCTCACTGGCTTTTTCTATATATGTCAAATTTTCCTTCAACTAAATTGGCTGATACTCTAGAACATGAAAAACATCTGCAATGTACTTGCGAAGCATAGAAACATGGAAAACATCATGGATTCTGGATAATTTAGCTGGTAAATCTAATCGATATGCAACTGGATCAATCCACTCAGTAATCTGATAAGGTCCAATATATCGTGGACTCAACTCTCCTCATTTGCCAAATTTCAACGCCCCTTTCGTAGGTGACAATTTCAAAAATACTTTTTTGCCAAATTTCTACGCCCCTTTCGTAGGAGACAATTTCTAAAATACTTTATCTCCATCTGCATTTTCAAGATCTTTCCTACGCCTATTGACATAACTTTTCTATATGCATTGTGTTGTTTTCAACTTTTCTCTGATCGATTTCACATATTTTGAAGCCATTTGAACCAATTCAGAGCTTATTAACTTCCTTTCACCAGCTTTCTCCCAACATACTAGTGATCTGTACTTTCTATCATATAAAGTTTCAAAATGAGCCATTTCTATATTAAAGTGGTAATTGCTATGGTAAGCAAACTCCATCAAAGACAAATGAGTATCCCAATTACATTTGAACTCTAAAACAAAATTCCTTCACATATTCTCAAGATTCTGTATGGTCCTTTCTTATTGACCATTTGTTTGAGGATAAAAAATTGTACTGAAATGTAGCTTAATACACATGGCTTTCTGCAAATTAGGCTAAAATTTGTATGTAAATCGAGGATCTGTATCGGACACAATAGATAATGGAGTACTATATGAGCTGACTATCTCATCTATATACAACTTTGCCAACTTTGATCCACAATAGACCGGCTACTTGTTTCATGGCTTTAATTGGGCTGCAGACCCTAATCTGGAAATAGAGATTAATAATTCGTCGCTTTTAGTCCACTCAGACATCTCTTCCAATTGAAAAAGAGAATTACTAATCAGAATAATTACAATCAACAAATCTCTTTTGTGTTACTGCAATTCGAATTTGATAAAAGACTAGTACACTTGAATTATAATTTATTTCTCGTGGAACAATACTCAATTAATCACGTATTAGTTATCAAAGATTTTATACGCTTGCGAGATTTATTTGAACAATGGTCTGGCAGTGGGGTGGGGTGGGGTGGGGGGTTAAGAGTAATTGTGACTAGTGAATTGGACAGTTTATGACTAATAAATAATTTCTGGCTTATTAAATGTATGATTTGTGACTAAAATACGTTTTCGTGACCCACAAATGATGTATTTGTAATTGTGACCTTGTGTTATTTGTGACTATTATTTGATCGTGATCATAAACCATGTGTTATTGTGATTATTGCCTATTTAATTAAATTATAACTTAAAATACTTTATCTTATACCACAAAATTAGATTGCCTGATTTTTGAAAAAAAAAATCATAAATTTTTTTTTTTAATGTATTTTGAAACCTTTATGGTTGTATTTTTCTCGTTTTATTTATTGTCGGAATGCAAAGACAACCCCTTAATAAAAATGGCCCAATCGTATATATTTTCACTCTTAGGCCCAAGAAAGTAATGGGCCGTACCATGGATACTGTGATTTTCCTTATGGGCCCTCCAACATATACCCAAACAAAGGAAAAGACAAGAAAATATTGCACAAAAGGTTTTTAAAGACGAAGATAAAAGATTGGAGTTGAATTAGTCTGCTACATCGACTTACAACTTATGTATAAAAACTAAATCTATAGTTAAAAGGTTCGATAAGTACTCTTAGTCTTAGGTGGCAGATGAATGTTGTGTATAGACTCAAAAGAATATGTTATTTATACGAGTATTGTAATAGAGGCAGAACATGTGGTACAACCAATTAAAAGTCGACTTACTTGGCCATCATGATAATTTTATGTAGCTCGATCTTGGTTGATAATCTATTTATCAATCAACAAAGTAAGATACGAACAAATGACTCTCCTTATCTTCACAAAAAATGACCTTCTTTGATTATGATAAAGCCATAAGATTCGAACAAATGACTTGAGTTGATAGAAAAGATTCAATATCTTTAAATATTTTGGTCCAGAGATTTCAAGATGATTCCATTCATTATTGATTTGAGGATAAGCTTGTATCTCCCTATTAATGGATACACCTATTCTACTATAAATGTTAGCCAGGTTAGATGCAAATTATAAATGTCTATGATCCTGCAGAAATTGCATTGTGTTTCTCATAATTTGTTGCATTTTTAGGTTTGTAGAAATACATTTTTTTTGCTACTAGGAGTAAGCATGTTTGCACGTCTTATATATCGGATGAATGACATACGTAATATTTTTGAAGTACTAATATCATTTGTTGAAAGTTCTTGAGATAATTGTTACTAAAGGAAAAATTAAAATTATTAAAAATAATATATATGAATAATTTTATTTTTTTAATGAAATTGTGCATATAATGTGAAAATGTCGAATAAAATGAAATGTAATGTTTTGATTACTATAACACTTCTTTGTATACAATATTTTTTTTCAATGTGTCCAACGGATTTTCATCTTTTTATTTGTAGTTCACATAATCACAAATATGTAAATTAATCATATAAAAATTTTCACACCTATACAAATTATCGAAACACATAATATTTCAAGTGAAGACAGAAAAAATACGTCAAAGTGGATAATATAGATCCAATCCTGAACGAAGAATCAAACTGTATATCAACAAACAAAATTCATTAAAAAAATCATTTAATATATACAAACACTAATTCTTACATAACTGAAAGAAACTATCGTGAAGAAGAGTTTTGTTATGATATGGACATAGATATAAAATTTGGAGAACGGTAACAATTTTGAGGCATAGTAATTTAAAAATTCAAATACAAAAAGAAAAAAAAATCTTCGACAAATAGATAAGAAGAAAAGAAAATAAACTTATTATATGGCAAGTTATTCATTATTAATCCATTAAGTAGACAATTAATTAACATGATTTATCGTTTAATTTAATATCTCGATAGGACAAAATCTACCAAATTAGTATTAGTAAGTTAGAAAGGACGAGCACCGTGAACTTTCAATTCTAGTTCTATCCTAGGAAAAATCGAAACTATCACATTGATGATTGATGACACATATAACAATTTTAGTCTTATGATAATGATGTTATGAGTAGCCATTATACATGTTTTGCTTTTGTTTTATTTTTATTTTTAATTTCCTTTTTCCAAGGGCATATGGATTCACAAGGATAGAAAGAATACGGTATTGCAATTATAATAATGGTAATTTTATTCACACTATATTATTTTTTTTATTACACCACAATTTAATTTCGTTTAAAGTTTTCAATCTTTACTTACATGTAACTCTTACGTTCTTAACTTTATTTTTACAAATTCTTATTTTCAACATTTTATTAATTAATACATCTCAAATCTTATAATCGTTTCAATCAAACAAGTCCGTTCAAAGACGTAAAATAACTTATTTTTCAATCATATTTTTTAAAAATAATAAATGTAAAAGTGTGACAAATATATTTTTTCCTCATTTTAAAGCACACACAAAAAATATATTTGAACTAAAATCAACATAAAAAAAATAAGATTTGCAAATTAATAGAATGTTGAAGATAAAAATTCGATGAAAAAAAAGTTTTACAATGAGCAAAAATTGAGACCTTTAATTGATATTAAATTGTGGTGCTACTGAAAAATTGTAGTGTGAATATAATTACCCTTATAATAAACAGTTGTAGTAGATTTTGTAAGAATTGAAACCTAATAAAGTTTGAACCGCTATTCAGTGCAATTTTAAGAAGAATATTAAGGTTGTTTTTAAATTTTATGACATCTACATATAATAATGGGAAAAAAAATCACATATACACATTAAGCCATGTTTGGTTAAGCTAAAGTTGAATACAAACTAAGTTAAAATCAACAATTAACTTTTAACCACACATTTTATTGGACCGATGGTTTTTGAACCAAATATTACATTAATTTTTATCAAAATCTAATAAAAATCTGATTTTTATCTAAAACAAACAAGAGGTAAATATACTAGTAACCCCATCCTCACAATAGTGGGGGCCCACCTTTTTTAAGAAATGTGAGCCCCCACCATTGTGAGGGGCCGGTCAAGAGGGTTGTACTGCTCAACCAATAATATTGATTCTGAAACTTTTTCCATTTCTGAGTTGGAATTGAAATTTGAAATGGTTGAGATTACGATGTACATTAATTACAATTGTCGTAGAAATGCAAATTCGAATGGGTTATGCTGCTCTTATAATGTGGAGAAAGAATTTCTCAGCAATGTTCAATCACGTCTAAAAAATTTAAATCAAATGGCACACTGACCACGTAAATTTTCATATTTCTTTTCAGCATTTGATTTGTAGTTGCCTTAGTTGTAATCATAATGTTTTCGCAATCAAGGTAAGTATCAAGGTCTGTGAAATAATCTAATTTTTTTCTAAATATCTCTTGTTGCGTTAAGAAATGTACTGTTCACCATATATCTAAATTCGTATTGGTTTTTGGAATTGAGAATATCCTTAAATCGATATGTGCGGATTATTTGTACATTGTGCCACAATTTATGGTTTTTTTAGTAGTCTGAAAAGTATATCTAATTGCTTACTTAAACAATTGTGTGGGTGTCGATGAATATGTCATGTTTATGGTTTGGGGATTGCATTCTGAATTCATCCCAATGTAATGAGTGATAGTTTGGAAGAGTCATTCTATATTCACATAAAGTTATGTGCCATATTCTATTTTGTTTGGATGCATATATGGATTCTGTGAACATATTCATAACTCGCGACATGAATACATTTGGACTTCTTGTACCTGTTGATTGCAAATATGTTGAACCTATTGAGATTATCACTATCGAGTTAAGGATCGATAGTAGGAGGGTTGATCTGAAAATAAAGTATGATGTAGGTGGAATATGGCCCCAATGAGATTACAAATTTCAACTCTATCATTTTCTACATGGAGCCGAAAAGGAAGGACCACCGTATCACGGCTTATGCACTACACGTTGATATTACGAATATGTTGAGGGAAGTTGCTTGCGATTAGGACCAAATCCAAGACACGCTATATTCAGAAGTTTTGTCGAAACTTGAATATTTAAGAACATGTTATTTTTTGAAGCATTCATCTTCCATAATACCAACTATTCAGGAGTTTTCTTTAAACATGTAGATAAAAGTTTAGTAGCCAGATGAAAAATAAATTGAAGAAAACTGCACGATGGTGTCAAGACCTAGTGTTATCGAAAATCGAATATTTTGAGATAAAAAGATCTTGAAGAGCACTCTTGTATTATATACTATAAAAAATAACTTTCAATACAAGGTATACAAGTAGACAATCACAAGTACATACTGAAATGTATAGGTATATCCTGCAAGTGGAAATTTGTGGCCCCGAAAATGGGACAAACAGCTATGTTCAAGGTCCATTACATCATCACAGACATAGCTGCACTATGGATGCAGGTTCGAGATCATAGGCAAATGAACAGTACATTGATAGGTGAATATAAAGCACATGTCCTCTAGGACAATTTACATTCTTGTTGACAGTATGCATGATATTATAACGATACATGGATTGACGTTGAGCTATGGAAAGGCGTGGAGAGTTCGAGGACATGTATTGTAGTAGGTAACAGGTCATTCATAAACTAATATTGCTATTTGATTAAAGTTTGATTTACTTAGAAACATGATTAATTACTTGTCCTCAAAAGAAAACATGTCCTACCACAAGTGTTCAATTTATTTTTTGTTCAATATACTCACTTAAAAAAGAAATTATAAAATCTCATTGGATTGGATTAGATTTGTTTTTTTTTATTTATTTAAAGCTTTGTTGCCCATTTGAATAAGAGTTTTCTATTTGTACATTCGAGATTGACATCCCAAATGACAACCCCTCAAAAAAAAGAGGGCCCGTAGGTAATAAAATAATCAGGGCCCCCTCTTTTGTGAGGGGACTGTTATTCGAGGTGTCATCCCAAATGTACATATATCAAATATTTTGAATAATTTGAATCCAAGAATTTTTTTAATCGAATTTCATTCCAACTTCTTGTCCGTGGTGGTGAAGTCTCTGTCAATAAAGAATTTTTAAAACGCAGAGTTTGCAATCTAATGCTTAATTAATCAATTTTACAAGTCAATTCTTGTTTGCGTTAAAACTTATGGTATCAGCTTTTCACATGTATCAAATTTGATGGCCATTTTCGATAATCAATATTAGTCACGATTTGATATAACATTCTATATAATTTCTATATCTTATTCAAATTATCACCTTGACCAACGAGAATATTTAAAATAGAGAAATTATAGCCACGTCGAAAGTTACTCCTAAGAACTTAAATCTTTTTTCTAAAATTGGATTAAAAACTCAAATGGTCTCAAATTTATTATCGTTTTTTTCTTTTTGCTCAATTTTATATTTTGTTCACGTTGGTTATCTAGAATTGCGAATTTTAATAGAAATTAGTAACAGACAGAGATAAAAAAAAAAAAAAAAAAGAATGACTAACGTAATAAAATATAGGATTATTGGCGCACCCAACGTAATAAAATTGTCAAATACCCCCACATTTTTAAATTGATAGAAAACCCTCCTATGTGAGCTTTGAAGTGCGAAACACCCCAGTCTAATTCTTTTAGTTTAGGGGTTAAAAAAAAGTACAAAATGGTCAAATTAAAAAAATGAATAATTGCATTGTGATCTCAAACTTTTTTTTTTTTTTTTTTCCATTTTTTACATATTATACCGAAACATTTTATGTGTGTCATTTACATTCTAAACCTTTAAAATTTTATCTTCTTTCCTAGTACTACATCCATCTCCACCTCACCCATCCCACGCTATCGTCAAAACTTTATCTTCTTTTCCACCCCCACCCCTACCCCCATTCAATTTGAGTGTGCATGGACAGTAAACGACTAGCAAATCAATAGAAATGGTCGGTCACAGGTGTGCCTCCTTTTTCAATTACTTGATCAAGATTCAAGAGCGTTAAACTCACTGCTTTCCAGTTCTTTTTTATGATTCTCCATTAGGTAGGATTATTGGTGTTTTCTAGGACTAAAATATTACTTCTACACTCTGTCAAGAATCGACACAAGTGACTAGACTCTGCTGATGAAATACTGATTGAGATGGGGTGTAAATGTAATCATGAAATATTATTGTGACTTGTAAGTGTAAATGCTGATGAAATATTATTCTGACTTGTGTGTAGATCTTTATCTATTATCATAATATAATCATGAATATAATTTAATAATAATATAAATATAAAACATAACAAGGGAGTTAGAAAAGCAATCTTTAGAGAGTCACGTCAAGGATGCTATCCTAAAATCGTGTTGTCTCTCTTTTGTGCTGGTATTTTCGACACTACACGACTCCAAGATAAAATTTATATGACCCACAGTCGATTCTCTTTCTATGGGTACGACCACATGGAGATAGAGAACGAATCTTTTATCGAGTTACCAAAAATATAAGAATATAGTAGGAAAATATTCTCTCTTATATTTTCATATTATGTTCCAAATAATGAAAATCAATCTCTTTTGTAGGTGAAAAAATCAATCCCCACAATAATGAAAAATTAATCCATTCATAAAATACATTCAAATACTTAAGTATATGTTACATTATAAATTCAAGTTTTAATTTTTATTAAATCTGAAATTAAAATCAAAGCTGAAAATTAAAATAAAATAAAACTGAAAATTAAAAATAACTTTAATTTTGAAATTTAAAACTTATTTGTTTTTTATGTCCCCACAAGTTTTAAACTTTCAAAATAAATATAAATATAATAGTGGCAACATAATACTGTACAATATGTGTATGTGCCTTTTGGATTTGAACTTCACTTAGTGATAACAATATCCATTTGAGGGAATTATAATGGACTAAGCCTTAAATTAGGCCCCTTTGACCAAATTTCGATTATTCCACACACAATATCGATTTAGGTTCTAGTTCATAGTGTGCAGCGCTTTCAATGGACATGCTCTAATCTTGAATGGGGTTCTATTCTAAATACACGAGTGGTTCTGGAACCATCGCAATGAGCAGTAACGAAGATGAATCGTAGCAACAACCAAATAAGAAGATGAAGTTGGGAAAGGGGAGTGGAGTGGAGTGGGGATTTTTTTTTAAAATTATTTTTATATGAAATCATATAAAATTATCATTTTATCCTTTAAAATTGGGGAAGAAAACAAAATTTTATAGATTTGAGATTGTGGGTAGCACACAAAAAATTTGAGTATAATCTGCAAAAAAAATGTTTGGAATCACTACTGCAATTATTTCTTTTTAATTTTGGTCATTTTTACTATTTTTAACGATTAAACTCACAAAATTGAACTCTGGGGGTGCTCCAGACTTCAAAGTTCTTGTAGGGGGATTTTCTGTCAATTTAAAAAGGTGGTGAAGTATTTGGCAATATGGTCTATGTTGGGTGATTTTGTGCCAATAAGACTAAAATATAAAGTCGATTACGATTTTAGAACGAAAAGGGTTGTTGGGTGATGAAATTAAGTGCCTTTTTTAGCCCATTTTTTCAACAAAGTGCGTTTTAGAATAATATTTTGATGGAAAATGTGTGGTGATCAAAAAATAATGAAAGATTTTAAATTTACGTGTAATAATATTTTAAAAATAATAAAAATCAAACCAAATACGTATGCATGGTTTTGTTCATAAATCGTTAATCACCAAACTTTGTAAAATTCAATCACTATATTAGTCTTCGTGGTATAAACTAATCAAACTGAAGAAAATGGGTACATTGGATACATTTCAATGTTGCATGTTGACTCGATTCTCAATATATGACACTTAGTCAAAAAGTAAATTTTAATAAAACATCAATATACTCATTTATTCTTCGTTAAATTAAAATAAAGTAAAAATAAATCAAAAGGAAAGGAAGATAGAGATGGTCCAGATGGAACAACCAAAAGCAAGGAAAAACTATTTTAATGTCGGTGTGATGTAAATAATTTTAGAATAGATTTTATAAAATAAAAAATAAAAAATAAAAAAAATGTAACTATATATTCTTATTTGATTCAATTAAAAAATTATATTAAAATTTAAGTTAAAATCAAAATTAATCCCTATTTGAAAATCATTAAAATAAATTTTTTGAGCAAAATAAATTCTGAAATAATGATTTTTTGAAAAAAAAAT
>CAIGRB010142323.1:0-15477 GCA_903798255.1 Fraxinus quadrangulata | reverse complement strand
TTTTTTTTTTTTTTAAAACCCGAGCAGGCTCAGGCCAAAAGCTCGGATCGAGCCTCATTTTTTTTGTTTGGGCTTGGTTCGGGCAAAAAAAAGCTCGTGCTCGGCTCGAGCTTTTTTATTTCTTCTGGCTCGGTTGGTTGACATGCCTAATGAAGGTTGGGAAAATGAAGCATGCATTCGACATTCACCTCAATGCAATATGGTAATGATAGTAGAATTTGCCCTTCATTACGTGTCCACTTTCAACAGTATTCCTCATTTTATGGTAATCGAATCTTGGTCCCTATTGAGAGGATGAAAATGGGCGCTACACCGACTTCTAAGCTATAATTTGGCTATTTGAATCCATGCGAAGTGTGGTCGAAAGGCCTGGACTACCTTAATAACTCAATTTTAAGTTAGAAATAAGTGATATAATTATTCTTAATTTATGAAAAAATAAATAAGTTTATATTCAAAAGAGAAAATTGGGTTGCACAAGGCGCGCGTGATTCAGTTTTTTGGTGAAGTTGGCATTTAGAGAGAGTACTTTTTTGGTGCATTGTACACTTGTCTCTCTCCTTCGTCTCTCACAAAAAAAGGCAGGTGAAAGACTTTGATATTCTTACAAATGACTACTCAGAAATTCAAACGTGTAACCGAAACCTAGATTTGAGGTAACCCCACATTATGTCGGTACATTAATATTTCTTGGCCTAGATTAATCCATAAACAAATGATCGATTTGCTTTTGTTAAGAAAAGTGACTTTAATAATGCATCCAAATCTTGTTCCCTTATTCCTTGATTCATGAACTTTAGGCAAAATATTTGCTTCATGTACAAAAGTAAAACCAATAAAAATGCAACAGAACACTCACGCATGTGACTCTTGTAGATTTTTTAAAAATATACAATGGGGTCCACTCATTGTGAATATTCTAGTGATTTTATCTGGATTTGTTTATGTACAAATAAAATTGTTCAATATATTAACGCTATATTTTAATTGTATGAAAAGTCCATTATTCTTGTTCATGTTATATTTATGTTTTTACTTTTTTTTATTGCATTCTTATTTACAAATTACTTAATAATAATTGGATTTAATTAGTTATAGATTTCATTATACTTTTTAAATTATTCAAATTATATTTAAATTAATTGAACATTAACATATATAAAAATTATGTTAAAAAAAAATGATGATGAGAAATCAATGAATATTGTTTGAAAATATTACAATGAAGATACAAAATATAGAGCAATATTGGAATGTGTAAAAAACTTAATACTTTTAGTTTAAAGATAGTCTCTATACTTAAAGATGATCCATATAAATAAGGGTGTCAACGAGTCGAGTTGTGAGATAAAAATTTTTGCTCGAGTTCGATTTAAGTAAAAATAGTTCTAGCTTTTTTTGATCCAAGTCGAGCCGAGCAAAAGCTCGACCAAAAGATTTAGGCTCGACCCGAGCTTTCGGCTCGGACCTTAAAGAGCCGATAATTTTTTTTTAAAAAAAATTTGAGCAATTTATACATAATATAAATAATAACTAAATATTAACATATAAAAAAATTATAACTAAAATTAAAAGAAAAAAAAGAAGTGGCTACATGTAAGGTTTTTTTTTTTAAGTTCGGTAATTTTTTATTATTTTTTTATTTTTTAAATGATATACAACAAACATTTTCCAAATAAAATTAATGTAATATCTTAATAGAAGATATGCACAGTCTATGATCATGCCACGTGTTAATTAAATTTAAATCGGAAATCTTACCAACTTAAAACTTTTTTATATAATTCATAAAATTCATTTAACATATATAGCATATAGTTAATGAAAAGAATTCATCTCTCAATAAAATAAGTACAAATTTGCGTCATTGAATGGTTAATCTTATCTAATTGAATGAATCAAACAGGTAACTAAGTAGAGAAGAAATTGGGATTAGAAGTATGGAAAAAGGAATCTTGAAAAAGACAAAAAGAAAATGTAAAGAATGGGCCAAGCGTCGGCATTGTAGATTACCGTACAGCATAAAAAATCAAGATCACTCATAATCTAGTGTTCCATTATTTAAGCCAAACAAAATTTGTGGACCCCTTTAAGGATATTAAATGAGTCAAATCGAGCCGATCGACCCACACACCATCGATTTTTGCTCGACCTATTATGCGAGTCAGTTCATACAATATATGTAACGTGTCAAACTAGCTAGTCTCGACCCACCATGTGAGCTGACTCGTGCGAGCTAGCTCATTACATGAGTGGGGCTACACTCAATGCACGAGCTCGTCCCCTAGTGAGACGAGCCAAGTCAACTTGCAAGTTGCTCGCTGCTTTTATTTTATTTTAGTTAATTCGAATTGAAAATTGCACTCACTTCCCGAAATATAATGAAGACATAAGAAAATTATATTTCATCAAAATAGTTATATAAGAAATATGTAAAAAAAACTTCATAAAAATTATATTTCGTTATAAACATTATGAAGTTGTAGAAAAAGAAAGAAAAAAAAAACTCATTTATTCGGGGTTGGACCGATAATACGTAGGTAGAGTTAAAAAGTCTGCAGTTGCACATTTGAAAAAAAATGTCGGAAGGCCACCTTCGTTTTTTTTGAAGCCATTAGTATATTTAAACATGTGTTGTCATGAAGTAATTATCATTCTTTGAATAGTTAAGAATTTTGAGGTTTCTTAATTCTTAGGAGTTGAAACAGGATTTTCAGGTTGGTTATTTATCCCACGACAACTATTAAAATGAGTTTTGAAATAGTGATTTTTTTGAAAATGAGTTTGAAAAAAAATTAATGATTGTCCATTAGGATCTTAGATTTCTTATTTATGACAGATTTTCTAGAAAATTGGATTAGATAGAGGAAAAATGTATTACATTTTGAGTGGAATATTTTGTAATCCAATTTGGTAGGCCAATTTGTTTATAACCTTTTAGAAATGGTTATTCTTGTCTTCATTTTTTGTTAGAACTGATGTTTTCAGCCCCATTTTTTGGAAAAGTTAGGTGCCGTTCTCTTTGCCATTTCATTCTTTGAATAGTTAAGAATTTCGAGGTTTCTTAATTCTTAGGAGTTGAAACGGGATTTTCAGGTTGGTTATTTACCTCTCGACAACTATTAAAATGAGTTTTGAAATAGTGATTTTTTTGAAAATGAGTTTGAAAAAAAATTAATGATTGTCAATTAGGATCTTAGATTTCTTATTTATTAAAGATTTTCTAGAAAATTGGATTAGATAGAGGAAAAATGTATTACATTTTGAGTGGAATATTTTGTAATCCAATTTGGTAGGCCAATTTGTTTATAACCTTTTAGAAATAAAAAAAGAGACTCAAACATACTCTTAACTTGAAGAATCTGTGGCAGGGCAGAGGTGGTGGGTTGTGGGGTGAATTGGATTGGATTGGGTTGGGGGTATGAATAGTTGGAGAAGATTACCTATTTATAATTTTTCAAAAGATTTGGACGTTGCAAATTTTTCCTTTATTTTTTTATTTAGTTGCGTATCTTTCTTTTAATATTTATTTAAAGAGGGAGCAAATTCGTTATTTTATGTGGCTAAAATGATATACGGACAAATTGCGCTACATTTAAGAAATGTTGATAATACATGGTGTAAAAACATGTTAAGGATATATTAGTAACATTTTACAATGGAAGTGAACAAAATGTTCAAAAAGCCAAATTCATGAAAGCATAATGTAACTATTTCCCTTTCAAGATCATTAAGTAATTAATCAACTTATTTTCTAGAACCTTTGACTAATAAAATTATTACTAGCTCATGTTTGGTCCACATTTTCTAGAACTTATTTATCAAAATATAATTTCCAGCTAAATTAAATATGACTTATAGCACTACAACAAAAAAAGCCTTTTGCAACGGTAAAAAAAAGTTACTGAAAACCCTTTCACAACGTTTTTTAAACGTTGCCAAAGAACTTTTAGCAACGTTTTCTAATGTTGCCAAAGAACCATTTTCGCAACATTTTTTGACCGTTGCCGTATGTCATTTTACAGTTTTTTTAAAAAAATTTGCATAATTAATTAATTTGATTTCTAACAAACCTAATAATAATTACAAAACAAAATGCTTGAAAATTAGTCATATGTAATCAGATTTTACATAGTTCTAATAAACAAAAATAGTAAATATGATTCAGTACAATATGCTAACATTATTAGCCTACTAAAAAAGTTAACATCATTAAATAATGCTAACATCATTATTCTACTCAAAAAGTTATATAGCAATCACAATTGATCAAAATATTACAAAATATTGAATCCATATCTGAGTTTGCTTACGTGACCAACAATCTATCCCAAAAATAATCTAACACCCTGGATATTACAAAAATAACAAGGATATAATTAGCATGCAAATCAAAAGTATTTATGCTACAGTTAATATCAAATTAGTATCTATGACTACTAAATCACAATGAACTGAATAAACAGTATCAACCCACCAAGCGAATACGGGGACATTCATTTGAATTGTAAACTCAATGAACTGAATAAACAGTATCAATCCACCAAGCTAATACTTATCGCACATTTGCACTCACAAAACACAAAAACACTATTTTTACCACCATTTTATAATGCAACCAGTTTGAAATGCAACTCGATACCATTTTCTTATTGAAATGCGAAGACATGTAGTGCGGGTATAAGTGCACATCAACAGTCAATTCTGCAATTTACTAAATTACAGTGTACTGAATACTTAATAGAATAGGACAAAATGAGGTTCAATAAAACAGCTCTCTGGTGCAACCTGAATCCTTTTTGAATTGGACTAGCTCAATCATAGAAAACACGGAATGGCCGGAGAGAAACGTATGGTTTTCATTAAGGATTTTGTCTACCAGAAGCAGAAGAAGTTTTTATTGAAGCACAAATTGTAGCAGGTAAAAACTTCTTTTAGTTCATCTGAAGCAAAATATTGGCTCTATCAACCAGATAAGTCGTTATATGGGGTAATATTTATGCGGCTTGAAGAATAAAAAGGAGAAGGAAAAACATTGTTTGCTCCACCACGTCTGAGATATATGAGGTGGAAGGTATAGGAAAAACACAATTGACCCAGAGTGGATTAATTATACTCAATGAAAATTACAGGTAAAACCTGAATAGGCCGAGCAATCTAGATAGTTGAGGTTATGAAGCTCCACGACGATATACACATTGATTAGCACCTGTTGTTGGATCGCATTTCCTATCTAAGATATTACTCTAGAAGTGATTGTAATTCAAAGCCATTTAAAGCAGGGGGATGGATAATTACACATCAAAAGGAGGACATGACAAAATTATTGTACACATTGGAAAAGCTTGAAAACTTCTTGATCAGAAATGAACTCTATGTACTTTTCAGCTAGAAAAGAAGGCTGTTCATTCACGGAAGAAAATGACTTTTACTACGTTGATTATAAATGGACGTTTATGGTGGAGTGGGAGAAGTTTTTGATTTTTTTTTAGGCATGATTAATGGGGGCTTCAGGACTAATTGGTGGTGGTGGGTGGAAAAGTTTTTTTTTTCATGTGCAAGGTTCGAATGCCGATGAGGTGGAGAGGGAGACGGAGACGGAGAATGGAAGAAAGGTAAAATTGAAAAGGGGTGAATATCACAATATTTTAAGTTTTAATTTAATTAGGACTATCATTGTAAATTTAATGTGATGTATTTATTAAAAATATAATTTATTATAATGTATTTGCCTATTTACCATTCTAAGGTGTACTTCATTTATGGTGTGTGTTTAAAAGGGCTTGCACCACACAACTTAACAGACCCATTTGTACTTTTAGCAGAGGTTCTTAAAAATTGTAAAAGTGAACAAGAATGAAAGATTTATAACATATTTTTTTTCCCCTAAGCCAAGAAACTAAATTACTATTAAATAACTTTTGTCAATTCGGATAACATATATTTTTCTTACATTTAAGGGCAAAAAAAAAAAATCCTTTTCATAGTAATTGAAAAAAAATTAATTTAAACTTACTTCTTACTTTAAGTAAATTCACCTTTTGTCTACATAAATGTTTAAATAACCTACTTTCTAGTTAAGAAACAAAAGTTATTTTATCTTAAAATTAACCCTTACATTACAAATTTAAAAAAAAAAATTATAAATGTGATTTATCAAATGTACTTATTCTAAACTTACTTATTTTGACTCAAATGTATTTAGCTTTTGTCTACATGTTTAAATAAAGAAGTTATTGTTTTTAAAGTTACTCATATGTTAACTTATTCATTTTCGTCTTTGCCCAATATTATTCATCAGATCTACTATGATGAATGAATAATTCGATCAAAATTCATTTTATTTGATTGATCATTTTAAATTTTTAATTAGGCATGACTCATAGGTAAAAATATATCGTGATTAATTTAAGTGAAAATTATATCTACATATAATTTTTTACTTCCCAATTCAAAAATCAGGTAAAAAATCAGGTGATAAAGCAATTTTTTAAAATAATTAATAATATTATAAAATTAAATTAATCAACATACCCACAATATCCCATTCACTCACCTAATTTCATAGTTACAAAACTCAGTCTAGTCCGACCCGGACCCTTGACCGGGCCAGTAGATTAATTTTATAGAAATGTGCTTAAATCGGTCAAAATCGGAATCGGGTTAATCGATCGATTTTGACCGAGTTAACTAGCCTGG
The DNA here is from genome assembly GCA_903798255.1 of Fraxinus quadrangulata. Taxonomy (NCBI): domain Eukaryota; kingdom Viridiplantae; phylum Streptophyta; class Magnoliopsida; order Lamiales; family Oleaceae; genus Fraxinus; species Fraxinus quadrangulata. The sequence goes on along the minus strand of CAIGRB010142323.1, from coordinate 8,778 downwards.
TTGATCAGTTTGATTGGATTTTAAAATTCTCTTATAAAATTTTTGGGTCCAAGGGAATTGAACCTTGGACCTCTAAGAAAAAATAATAAATTCGTCACCACTTGAACTAAAGTACTTTAGTAGTACTTGTGTGCAATACCCTATATCTATCTAATGAATCATTTATAATTTTTATAAAAATAATTCTTTTAAAAAACTTTGGTCCAATCTTTTACATTATTTTATAGACCTAAATAATTAGTGAGAAATAAATTAAAAATTTTAATTTTGGCCCTAAAAATATTTTTTACTTTATACTTTTTTGTAGGTTTCTATGCATGACCCGTCGATTGAACTATTGGGTCACTGGTCGAACCACTAACCCATTGACCCACTGCATTGTCCGGGTCTATGTCCGAGTCGAATCTGACAACTATGTCTGATTTCACTTCCAAATCCTAAATTATTTTTCTCTGTCTTCTCTCTGTCTTCTCTCACTTCTCTCTCTTTATCACACAAGGTACCCAAGTTCACAATCCGGCGCACTATTCGGCCATCACCATCAACTTCGACCGTCGTCAGCTAAGCCAACTATCGCAACGAGAGACCAATGGAAACACTACCAACCACCGCAAAGGCGCTCACAGTGGCGAGTGCCACAACGCGCAACTCCGATTACTTTTTAAGGGTGGTTTTTTCCACCTTCGTTTTGTTACTTAGCCGAAGTTTGGGTGGTTTTTGGTAGCGGTTGTTGGTGTTTTGCAAATTGTGGAGGTGGTGGTGGTACAAGTGGAGATGGTGCAACTGTGATGGTGATGGAGATGGTGGTGTTGTGGTAGTTGTGGTGAGGTAGTGGTGGTGGTAGCAGTGGTGGTACTGGCGATGATGGTGAGGTGACGCAACATTGGGTAGGTGCTGGTGGTAGATTGGGGTTGAGTGGCAAAGGATAAAGAGTGTTCATGATCAATTATTTGGGTGATTGTGACCAATAATTAATATGTGATCGATAATATAGATAATTTGTGATCAATAAATAACATCCGATCTAAAAAAGTGAGATTGCGACAAAATTTGTAATCGTGATTCACAATTTGTTAAGTTATGATTGATTAACTTGTGATTTGTGATCGAAAGATAATTCGTGACCTATTAATTTGATAATTTGTGATTTATAAATTTTGTGATTTGTGATCGAAAAATATTGTGTGATCAATTAATTCGATAATTTGTGACCGATATATAAATTATGATCTATAAAATTTGTGATTCGTGACTATGATATTCTATGATTGTGACTAGTACGCAACTGTGATCATAAATTGTATAATATTGTGATTTAATATATTTAATTAATAAATTTTTTAAATTATCTATTTAATTAATAAAATTTTATTATGGTCCCATTTTTAAATTTTACAATAAATTTCTTAATTTTGAAATTGTATCTTGCAACTTCCTTGGATATGTATTGTATTTTGAAATTTTTGGATGTTATTTGCAATAAGGAACTAATTAATCTTTATCGTGTTTAATCGGGGTACTAACTAAACTATCATGTGAAAATAATGGCTCGTTTGATCTAGATAACTTTTGTGAAAAATAGATTTTTAAAGAATGTGGAGTTAAAATGTTATATGTCCACGTAAAAAAGTAATTTATTTTTAAAAAAAATCTAGAGTTTGAGAAAAAAAAAAAAAAAGGGAATTTTTTAAAAATGGTTACCAATAATGGGCTAATAGAGAAGAAATCCCGGTTGGGAAGGATAGAAGATTATTACTTCCAAAAGAAGTAATAACAAACCTTTTCAGTTTCTACTAATCCTACTACAAATCGGAAGTTATTAACTACGTTAAAAGCCTCTATTTTCCTTCACCTACAATACAGAACTCTAGATAGTTGAGCAAGAAAAAGAAAACATGATTTGGAATAGAGGAGAAACCATCGGGAGAGGAGGGTTTGGCCTCGTGTCGATAGCTAATGTACACCAACAGAGTGGCGATCAATTTCCACACGTTATCGCTGTCAAAACTGCAAAAGTTTCTGCATCGGATTCGCTCATTAAAGAGAAGAAGTTACTTGATTTATTCAATGGCTGTCCCTCTATCGTTCATTGTTTTGGGGATGATGTTACCACGGAAGAAGGCGAGGAACTATACAACATAATGCTCGAATATGCAGCCGGAGGATGTCTAGCAGATCGGACTATGGATAAAGGCTTGCCGGAGAACATTGTGAGACAGCATACAAAATCCATGCTTATTGCCTTGAGCCATGTTCATAAGCTTGGATATGTTCATTGTGATATAAAGCCACACAATGTACTGCTCGTAGCTGATTCTTTACGTTCAAGAAAGAAGGGGGTCGGAGAAATCGCTAAGTTGGCAGACTTCGGAAGTGCAAAGAAGATCAAAGATGACGAAGATAACAAGGAATTCAGGGGTACTGTTTTATACGCGGCGCCAGAGTCCATTATCCATCAAGAATATCAGCCGGAGTCGGATATTTGGGCATTAGGGTGCACCGTGTTGCATATGATTACAGGAAAATCACCATGGGAAGTTCAGAAAGAAGACAAGGCAGAGGATGTTTTATTCAAGATTGGTTGCAGTGAAGAATTGCCCAAGATTCCGAGTAAGGCTTCCAAAGAAGCCAAGGATTTTCTGAAAAAATGCTTGATCAAGAATCCCAAGGCGAGATGGACGGCTGATATGCTATTATCTCACCCTTTTGTACGCGACTTCCATCAACAACATTCGCATCACTTTTCCAAGTTATTTCGCGGTTGTTTGTCAATGCATCATTTACACAACCGTGTCCATGTAAATTGAGTTCAGGATTAGTTTTGAGATACTAAGTACACGACGTTGTATAGATTTAGGAAACAACTCAAATTTTTCTTAGCCTGATTATTTTGATTCCTTTCAAATAAAACAATTTTTTTTTTTTTTATATCACGAACTACATGTGTTTTTAATTTATAGCTCGAATCGTGGTTTAGTGGATTGCCCTATTTTGTTAATGCTTAACTTTCATCCAGTCGTATGTATTTCCCACTCCCTGGCACTTTTTGAGCTTGTGTTGGCCAGTATTGAGAATGAAAAATGTCTAAAAAAGAGGCATAATGGACACAAAGGTTTTCCACACGAAAGTCATTTCGATTAATCCATCTTCAAGGACAAATAGAAAAGAGTAATGCTATTTAACTCTACTGATAGTATAAGTCATTTCATTTCACACTTTATTTAATCTATTACCTAACACCACGTATATTGGAGTTATAACCCTAGGGGACTAAAATAGCATTATTTGAATAGAAAAGTAAACGGCAAATTTGATGAGCAGTCAGAGCCTACTCTCAAATGGATGATTTGTTAAGACTGAATCTTGAGTTTTATTCTATACTACATACTTTAACATCAAAGGACATGTTCTTTATACTAGTGTAAAACTTCATTATTGCAAACGAGCTGAGAATTCTACATTCAAACTACATCTCTTCCAGTTTCTGCAGGAGCTGACAGCAATGACAACATAGGACTCTATGTACAACAGCTAAGAGATCAAAATCGGCTTAACATAATGCTAACTATAATGAATTGTGTTCTGTTAAAAATATTATATAATTTTACCCAACTTGTGGAAAGGATTAAAAAAAAAAAAAAATGAAATTGTCAACCTGCAACGCAAAATTGTTCTGCCAGAACTGATTCAAGTTTCGCTCTTTGTTTTGCCTTCATGACATTGGGCGATTATCACACTGATTGGTCAACCTGATGCACCTGCAGCAGTACCCTTATCATAATCCCATTGCTCTTCTTTAGCAAACTCCTAGAGCAATTGCCGCTGTCTTTGGGTCAAATTAAAAAAAATAAAAAATAAAAAATGTTTGTAAAATAATAAGAAAAACTCTCAAAAATTCATAGTAATAATTATTTCCCTAGAAAAAAAAAATTTGTTTGTAATACAAACAGATTTCGAAAAATGGAAAAAATATAAATGAGAAAGATAAAAAAGTGATTTAGTTTGAGGAAAACCGACTCTCCCATATATTGGTTTTCAAGGAACCAATAACCTCCCAATTATAACTCAAAGTCGTAGAATAATTCTTCCACATTTCATTTACATTACACTCTTTCAACAGAGATAGAATACAAGATAAACTCCCATGATTACCTAGAATATAGAAACACATGTCTCGACCCAAATGGTGCCGGGAATCCCCACTTGATATAGTAAACGGGACACGGATAGGGATTATGTTCCAGTCGCAATTTTTTCAAACCCGCCTCGAGAATTATTTTATTTTATATTTATATTGTTAGTTTTAGATCATTTTTATTATTTAATTAGTAAATTAAACGTGTTGGTAAATGGGGATTTTTTAAATTCATGTCTAGCCTCGTTAGCACCGTTCTAGCCCTGCTTTTTGAAAAGCGAGACGGGAATTGTAATGGTAATGGTTAACCTCATCTTGGACCGTCCCATTCCCACTACTAACAAATAATACTCCTATAACTATCTTGACCTATTCAATCTAGGATAATACATAAAGAAAATAACATAAATTAAATTTAAAAATACGTAACATTCTTTCCCATTGTAAACACCATTGTCCACAATGGTGAGTTTTGAGTTCAACTCTGCATGTTTTTTTCCTTCCTCGTATTCAAATTATGAACAAATATATAAGAATATTAAATTTTTGTCGTAGATTCTACAATGACTTGACATTATTCTTCACTTTTTGTTTGGCCTCCTGCAATTCTTGATTTAGCCAAGTCTTTCAAAATATATAGTTGCAAACTTCTTGAATAATATGAGATAATTGGAGACAATTCAAAATTGCAATAAAAAGAATGACTTCCTTTCTAGACCCAATGAAGAAGCCACTTTACTGAAATTGTGTTGCATATATATCAGCGGCATATCCCTGTATTTTTCATGCATGTATAGATATCATCAAATTTTCGATTATCCGGTCGACATCTCCATCATTTTGATAAATATTGCAATTTGGTACTTAACATATGAAATAACTCATTCATATATTGCACTTAATTTCCTTTTGTCAACTAGAAATAGCTTTAATCGTCTTCTTCAAACATTTTAATCATTCAAGTGATTGGACCATGCCTGACTCATAAGAACACAGATTGTTTGTATCCAAAAATGAGAAAGATGAAAAGACGGTTAATTTGAGGAAACTCGACCCTTCCCACTATTGATTTTCAGGTAACCAATAACCTCCCAATTACAACTCAAAGTTGCAGAATAATTCTTAGACATTTCATTTCATTTACTTTACACACTTTAAATAGAGAAATAGAATATAATATAACTTCAATGAATTCCTTAAATATTGAAACAACTAACTACTAACAAAGAATTTTGATGTTGCTCACAACCTCCCAAGTAGCCGCAATTATTGACTCAGTGACATAGTAATAATTACTCTCAGACGAGAAAAATGAGAATTTTTATGTTGCATACAATTTGTCGTGAGAATTTTGATGTTCACAACTTCCCAAATATCCACAATTTTTGACTCAAAGTGATGGTATTTTGCTAGTTTTCACACTACCCTTAAACTAAATGCAAATACAATGACACGGTTTGTTCTCTTATTTTGACTACAACAACAAAGAAGACTATTCGGCTTTCATATCTTGAAATAGACTTGAGCCTCTGAAAATTGACATGTATGTCATTTGTTGTGAAAAAGTTTGTGTATACATATTTTTCCATCTTTTATTCCTTCCACAAAAATTATTTTTAATTTTTAAATTCGTAAATGGTGTCTTGAATAATTCATTATTGAATTAGTTGGTATGAGACTTCGCGCTGTGTGGATGATGCCCCACGCATGCAAGGGTACTTCTGGTGCGCGGAGAATTTGACTCCGTACTGCGCGAAAAAAATCCTTCCGCACGGTGTGGAGTCACTTTTGCTCACAGCATGAGTGAATCCGTGCACAAGGAGGGTGGAGCGGGACAACTCCCTCCAAACAGCGGAGATATGTCCGGAGGGTTTATGTACTTGTTCTGAAAATGATCTTTTGTTTCTTCACGCTTTGTGGTGCACATGTTTGATGAAATGTCTCTATTAAAGCAGTAAAATATCATTCTAAAGGCTCGAGCGCCACGCTGTTTTGGAATGCTCCAAGCAGGGCAGAGCTGTACTTTCCACGCAAAACGAGCAAACAATGGTTCCTGGTGTCCACACAGTGTCCGTGATGTGCGTACACTAGTGCTTGGTATCCTTACAGCATGGACATCAAGACACCAATGCCCATGCTGTGTCCGCAATGTGCGGACAAGGGTGTTTAGTGTCCGTGCATCACGAAATATTTTATTTTATTTTTCTAATTTAACAATTTGTGTGTAGGCTCTTAGGGATTTAATATAATTAGTATAGTGATGATTAGGGCTATCAATTTCCTTAGTGAAGTTAATAAATACGGTTAGCATTTTTTTGTCAACATTTGGAACAGTGAAGCTCTGTGTTCGGAGACCTGTGCGAATTGTGTTCTGCTACCCTCCATGAAAGCGCAGCACTCGGCGATACTCTTCTCCGTGTGAACACATGAGTAGTATTATTAGAGTTTCTAAACACGAGTCTGTACATAATGCCTATTAGAGTATAATTAACTTGTATATGTTAATTTCTTCCTAACAAACAAAGTAGTATTATTACTTCTTTTATTCTTCCATTCACTAAGAAACAATTTTTTCTTCAATTACATTAAAGGTGAATATTTCCTCATGATGGATTTGGATATGTCTTCTAATCAACAAATTGGTCTCCACGTTGAAAGTACTTCTCAAAGTCCAAGTACTTCCCAAACTCCAAGTGAATCATATGCAGCTTCCATTTCCCACCAACAAAACCAAAGACAAACAGATAGGAAGAAACAAACTCAAACTCACGTATTGATCATCGTAAAAGAATAAATAATTCTAAATAATAATTTAGGTTCTTCATATCCAGATGAATCTTATCAATCTACGATACATCTTGATTTTGAACCTTCTACTCCAAATCAGGAATCAACTAATCGGGATTATTCTAAATTACAAGGAAGTTTTGATTTATCGAATATATCAACTAACGCATACGTATTACCTACATCCACATACTGTCAATATTTTGGTGCGCAAAAATTTTATAGAGAAACTAAAGAATTTTGTTGTTTTGATGGAAAAGTTAAACTTTCTATACCTGATTCACCTACTGAATTGTATGATATATTTACATCTAATAAAGTTACATGTATAGAATTCAAAAAACTTTCTCGCGTATATAATAATCATTTTGCGTTTGGTGTAAAATACGATAAAAAGCTATTTAAAGCATACAAAAATATACATTTAGAGTTCAAGGACAGGTATACCATTATGTAAACCAACTTCTACCAAAAAAATATCCCTACTTATATGCAGTTATATGTTTATGATACAGATAATGAAGTTGAAAATCGTATGAAAAATGTCAGTAAATTTTGTTCAATCTACTTTGATTATTTTAATGGAAATCCTTAAAGTCATTTCATATACTATTTTTTAGATCTTTAAGTGATATGACCAATTTGGATGACATCGAGTACAAATAAGATGTGATCCAGGACTTAATCAAAGAGTTTTCAGTACTCCTTCAGCATCTCAAGTCGTTGTTGTATGTGTTGAGGATGATCAAAATACAAATATTCGTGTTCGTGATATTACTATCTATGGCCATTCGGTTATTTACATAGAGTTCATTATTATTACGGTTGTTATGACCCTTTGTAGTACCATTTACTTTTTCCATTTGGAGAATCTGATTGGCATGAAGGTATTCAAAAATACAAAAAGCCATTTTTTAAAACTCAAAGTTTGCCCACCGACGTTGCTCTTGGTAGCACAGTAAATTCTGCAGCAGAAATCATTGAAAAAAAGGCTACATGTTTCCTAATATACTTTTTCATACTCTTTTCCTAATATATATTTGCTATACTTTTATTGTTCTGTAGTCCTAATAATCCAAAACTATTATGGAATAAATTTAAATCTTATATGATTGACGATTATGTGCATCAAAATATATATGTTCAAGCTGCTGAAGTACTCTTTAGAAGACATTAATTCTATATTAGAATCATTAGGTAAAAACATAAACATTTATGGAATAGTTCAATTCTTTGTAAGTATGAATGAAGCTCAAAGATTGACGAGAATGTTTGTAGAAGAAACAATCAATTTTGGTATTGAATGGAAACTTCCTTGTGTAGAAACATTAAATAAAGAACAACGATTTGTATATGATACAATTATGAAAAAATGTAAAGGATAATTCAAGTGGTGCTTTCTTCATTGATGGTCCTAGAGGGACAAGTAAGACTTTTTTATATAAGACACTTCTAACTAATGTAAGAAATCAAAATTTCATTGCTTTAATGACAGCATCCTCTAAAGTAGCTGCATCTCTATTGCCTAGAGGACGCACAACTCATTCAAGATTTAAAATTTTTTTAGAAACATTGGTGAAATAAATTGCTTTGTTAGCAAATAATTAGCTTTACGAACCTTGTTAAAAATGTCTAGGTTAATAATTTGGGATAAAGCACATATGGTAAATTGTTGTGTTATTGAAGTTGTAGATAGAATGCTTGGAGATATTGATCGTTTGATTTTCCGCAAATGAACGAGATCGTGAACAAGTAATAAAGTAGTGAATAGAGTGTCGAATCCACGAAGACTACGTATTTAATTGACTTAAAATTAAAATCAACGTTAATCAAATAGCAAACAACTTTTGTGATTT
>CAIGRB010142306.1:41718-66981 GCA_903798255.1 Fraxinus quadrangulata | reverse complement strand
ATTTATTTTATTTTTTCTTGATTTTTATGTTCTTGAATTTGTTCCTCGATTTGTTTATATTTAATTTCTTCTTTGAGAAACGTAATATATTGTTTTTTATAATTAATATTATTAATTATTTTTTAGATTGAAGCTTGTTTGAGAGCGTTCACATCTTTGTAGGTAGGATGATTAGTAAATTTGAAGATAATTTCTCGACCAAGAATTGTAGTTTTTAATCCCTCAGCATTTGAAAATTATAAATTTGTACAATAAAAGGTGTTCCAACGATTACTTCATGATCCAAATCTTTTATCAAATAGAAAATATTTTTGAAAACAAATGTTTGAGTTACAAATATGAGTTTTTGAAAGTTTATATCGTATATTTAATTTCTTTCCACTAACTCCATATAGTCGTTAATTGATTTTTTCAAAATATTTTGTAGAAATTAATCATTTCCTAATACAATTTTGATCAACTCTATATTCATTAAGGACTCAAGGTTTTAACTTGAATTATTTGTTTACTATATTGTCATTGGACAATACCATTTTTAAAGTTAAATTTTATCGATTACATTGACTTTTTCTTCTTCCGGTTGAGTTTTTTCTTCTTTTTCTTCGTTTGTTGAATCAGATTCTTCTAATTCAATTTATGTTTTATTTGTCATGGAATATTATTTTCTAAAGATTTTTTTTTAGAATGACAACTTCCATTTTTACATCTTTTATGTGATGTTCAAGCTTGGATATTTGAATTTTCATTTCATTGATTTCTGATCTCAAATCAGAACTTGTCACTTTGGATGTGGATTCCCATTTAATTCTATTCACTAGTTGATATATATTAAATTGTTCTCTTAGTTGTTTATGTGATGTTAATAACTAATTGAATTTCTTTTTTTATTGAGGATCTTCTATTCTTTCAATTACTTCTTGAATACTTTCATTTTCTTTAGTAAAGACATTAATTGATTTGTTTTTGCAATAGCAGCTACTGCAATTGCATCCATAAATATTTTTGTCATTACTAAAGTTTGAAGAATCAAAGCTTTCTTCAAAATCCGAATCCGCTTGATTTTGATAAATTAGTTCATAATCGTATTCTGAATTTTCTTCAGAACTAGAATTAATCAAATTTAAAAGTCCATTCTTTATGTCTTCATTTATTTGGAGATTGTTTATTTTTCCTTTCACAGGACACTTGTTAGAATAATGGCAGGTTTGTTTGCATTTCCAACAAATAATATTTTTGTTAGATTTTTTAAATTTCATTTTTTGAGATTTTTGATATTTTTCATCTCTTTGATAAAAAAAAAAATTTGGAATGTTTTGGATATGATTTATGTCGTTTTGTATGTTTTGAAGAAGGAACTACGACTTTTCAAAACCATATTATTCACAAAATGATCCGAGTTCTCGTTGACTTTCAGCTATTTCATTTTTGATTTTTTATTTGAGTTTCTTGTCATTGCATAATGGCAATCCTTCTTTATCGATGTAATTTATAATTTCACCATAATTTAGGGAAGTGTATGGAATCGTATTATTATTTTAATTTTTTATTTTAGTTCTTATACTTTTAGCAAAAACTCTTGGAAGTCCAAAAATAAATATTTCTTTGCAAAATAATTGAAACCAATCTTTCCTTAGTAGAACTTTAGCCCCTGTTTGACACTTTTTTTTTTTGCCAAATTCTCCTTTTTCTACAGTAATTTGCGGGACCCATGTGTGAAAAATGCAATGAAAGATCTGACATTTCCTGCACACAAAGAGACGTTACTGCTGAACTCAAATTTTCACATTCTGTAAATTCCAATTTTGCCCTTGAAGTCATTGTATGTTTCCTTCAAACTTTATCTCAATTGATGGAGGGCAATTTCACTCTGCAGATGTGTCAGTCCTTTGTCTGAAAAATGCAGGAGAACACTGTAGTAAAATGAGAATTTGGACCAAAAAATGGGTGTCAAACAAGGGCTCAGTAGCATTATATACTTCTTCATGTCCTCATTAAGGTAATTAGTCCACCAATTTTTTAATTGACTTAAAAGGCCAAGTAAAACATTAATGAAGGTAGTTTCTTCAAAAATAAATCGACAGAGATCAATCGAATGGCACATAGCAATATTTTCAACGACTTGAATAACCTTTTATCTAGTCATTCCATCAATATTCCATTCTATTATCTCATCTCTATTATAAGAGATTTGAGGTTTCCTTTTGTTCCTCATATTGCATATTAGGAAATGAAGGTCTTGGGTAAAAATTAGATATTTTTGAATTTTGACCTCTTAATTTATTAATTTGAGGTGGTTCTTTTTCTTCTAGAAATTGACTTTCCTGTTCTTCAATTAAGTCAACGACATTAACATTATTTGATGTTGTTAATTTTGATAGTTGTTTTGACATTTCTTTAATAACACTTGATTCGATAAAGGTTGTCCTAAACCCAGTTTCAATGATTCTTCAATTGGTTTAAAGATTGAATTAATCGGCCTTTTATCTTCTCTTTTGATTCTTTTGGTTCTTGATTGGATTCAATTCAAGATAATTGATTTGTCATTGAGTGTAACAGAATATTTGTATAATTATTTTGATCATTAGTGTTTTTAATGTCTTTGATAGTAGAACCATAATTTTCTGGTCTATCAATGATTTATTTGAGGAGATAAGCAATTACCTTTCCCATGACCACAAACAATTTCTACCATTGGAGGATGCTCGGATTGAAAGGTTTCTCCACTTGTGGATTTCCATTTTTTCCATTAGTACGAGTCATATTGACAGATTTTTGTTTTTATTTTCCAAAAACTCTTATTTCAGTCACCTCAAAAAAAAAAAAAACCTAATCTTCTAGATAAGAATAATTTTTTTGCCCAAAATGATTCTAGTTCTTCCTCAGAAAACATCTTTTTCAGCTTTTTTTCTAAAGGCATTAATTTGTGGTGTTTTATTGGTTTTGAATTCTCTTCTTTGATCTAAAGAGGAAGAAATGACATTTAATTGTTCTCCTACTCTTTCAAATGGAGAAGGAAGTTGCATATCAGAATGAGCAGGAGACTCCGCCATTTCTGAATCAAATTCATCTTCGTAGTGAGGTTTTGTAACATTTGAGTTAAAATCAACCCCTTCTAATTCTTTTGAAGAAGTTGAATGCCTTGAGGGTTGATGAAATCTCTCAAAGATAGGATTGATTCTAGAAGAAGTGGAATGTATTGAACAAGAAGGAATATAATCAAATATCATCTTCCATTAGGATAATTTATTATTTGATGAGGAGTATCTTTTGGTTTTTTTCATTTCTGAAATATTGACCTTTCCAAAATCCCATCCTAAAGATCTTGAAAGTCTATTCTACGGAATTCCATTTGGAATAATTGTATTCGAGTTAGAGTATTGACTCCCATAATACGTGTTTCTTCTTTTGGAGAATATTTCAATGCTCCAATATTTAGGTGTGTGCTCATTACTTTGTAATAATATATACGATATATTACAACATATTATTTTGAGCGTTCATTAAAATTGAGATTTTCTTGTTTCTATATGAAGAGTAAGAGAATTTAATATAGCTCCATCATTCAGATCAATTGTATAATTTGTATAACATTTTGAGATTATTGGATCACTTTCTAAGTTTGACTGTAAAACGAAAAGTAGAGAATTCTCAAAATTGAGATGTCTCTTATTTCTTAAAATGAAGAGAACGGGTATGTCTAGGCTAATTCTAAGCAATGACAACAATTTGGACTAAACCAATATGAAGAAATTTATATTTCTTTCTATGGTTTTTATTGCTTCACTTGAGAGTAACTTTATTTCAGTGGTTTGATTTTTGATGGATGAAGTTTGTTCACAAGTTTTGATAGCATAATTTTGATGAAAATCAAATCTTCTTATTTCATAGATAGTCCAATTATGAAATTTTTGTTCTATTTGAACAATATGAAGTTCTTGATTATTTAAGGTTTCCAGTATCTCATGATTATTGTCTATTTCTTCATTATCTCGAGAATTACTATTTAAACTACTAGTTCTAGACATAAAACTATTTGACCTGCTAAACCAACTTCTAGTAAAGGACATCTTGAATACAATAATACTTGCAATATTATTCTATTGTGAAGGCTGTGCTAAATCGCTGTGTGTGTATATATATATATAAAATGATAGAGCACGGCTTTCTATTCATTTCTCGAACCCTCTCATGCCTCTCCAAATGGAGTATAATCTCCTGAATCCATTATGAAAACCCATAAAATTTCTCAAATTTCATACGAAAATTTAAAAAAAACTAACATTAGAAAAAATTAAAAAGTTTACTCACAATTCACAAAGCTTGCTCTTCAAATTTTCTTTGGTGGAAATTGGGGGTTTCACTTTTCAGGTGTAGTACGGATGAAGTAAATCGTTGTGAAAGGTTTGTAGTTAATAAAACAATCTTATAAGGTTGGACCAATTATTTTGCCCATTTCACTATTTTTTTTTTTTTAAATCTTGGACTGGGGGTAATCCAAAGTTTAATACAAACATCTGCCTGCATTAGACCTTCGTTAGGTTATCCCTGTGTAAAAGGCCACTTGTACGTTACAATTGTCCCCTGTGATGGGGGGTATCATAAGGAGACAACTATCCCCTATAACGTACAAAGGCTGATGTGGCTCTGTGTATGTAGCATAACTCTTATTATTAATATCCCTTCTAACATTGTCTGTCTTCGTGTGTTCATAATTGAATGAAAAAAAAATTAAAAAAAATTGTTTCCCATTGTATAAAATGCTCCATTATTAATATGTTCATTTCGATTATGACATCCTTTTTATAATAATAAAATAAACCCAGTTGACAAATCTGTCCAGAATTTTGATTATATTTTTTTCCACATGCTTTGCAGTTAAGAAACAGATAAATGTATACAAGATATTCGTTTAAATTATATTATGTTTGGAGTTATAAATGACCCCCTTCGATTATACTTTATATTTGATTACTTTATTTTTAGAACACATGCTCCTAACAACATGAAAATCTATAGGGTGAGACAATGGTGGGACACGTAAGCAATTATCTTACATCAAACTTCAGGATATCAAGATTGACTAAATAGACGTGTGAGCCTTAAAAAGGGCAACTACTTCAAATTAAACTCCACAATTAGTTAAAGATTTCTCGCTTCATGGTCACGTGAAACGTGTTCCCTCCTTTACCCTCTTGATCGAAGCGACGAGGTTACATTCCATTGCCTCGACCACCCCCATTTTTGAGGTGTCTAGAGTGCAACCCAACATCTCGTTGAATCTCACCTTTTCGAGGTGACATGGATCCTAGCAGACTCGTCACGTTGTCGCTCCGAGACGATCGAAAGGGATCCAACCCTCACCACCCTAAGTTGGCCTCTTGATTCTGAGACGGTTGAGGTTAGATCCTTGATGTCTCTAGCAACTTGCATTTGCCATCTTGAGCCACGTCCAATTTAATTAACGTGAAATCTCTACAAAGACGGTTGGTAGTCAAATCCCGGCAATCCACCTAGGAAAGGACGTAGGAGGTCATATAGGCTTAGGAAAGTGCTACATGTACATTATGGACGCCATAACGGTGTCCAGCGAGCCCAATAGGGGGCCGTCATGTGTACATTATGGATACCGTTATGACGTCCATAATGTACATATAGCACTTCCCTATAAATATTTCATACAGACAATCCCTATTTTTCAAAAATTATTTAGGCCCCGCTTGTCTCCCATTATTTTAAAATATTGTTTACTACATTAAGATTCTATACCACTCATTCATCCAATAAAATATTCTACATACAAACCAATAAAGTTATTTTAAATTTCAACCACACATTCTCCAAAAAATACTATTCATTATTTCATTTCTTCTACAATAATGAGAAATACACAAACCTTCTCCTTAAAGTTTGTTTTACAACAAATTCTCTAATTTCACTCATAAGTAGAGATGTTAAGTGGGCCAGCAGCTCACCCCACTAACGAGGTGAGACGAGCGTGAGCCAAGCAGTAATTTTCTCGTGTGAGTCATTCATTTGACTCGAACAAGTTGACTCGTGAGCATATTCGACTCGTTATAATAAGTAAAATATGTAATTTAGTTGAAAAAGAAAACTTGTGTGAGCCAACTACTGCAAACCAAGGTTTGTACACAATCAAAAGGAAAATTTCGACTAAACCAAGTCCCATTTCCTTTATTGTTTGTTGACTTCTAAAATTTTAGCCACCTCCTTTCAAAGAGCATATTAACATAACCCTCAATCGATTCGATCAATTTAGTAACATTAAGGTGTATTTTATTGACTTTATTTTTCATGAAAAAACATACTCTTTAAAATGTTCGATTGATATTATTTTTCTTTAAAAATATTTTTCGAAAGTTAATCACGTAATCATGTTTCTTCAAAAACAAGGAAAATATTTTCTTAATAAAGAATGGATTTTTATTTTCTAGACAATTCACATTTCCCAAAAATTCAACTTTATTTTCATGGAAAAGTAAAACATTTTCTATACTGCAAATCAAGCAAATCAAACACTTTTAATTGACAATTTTATACAAATAAGTTCTAGACCATTCATGCAAGTTTCATGCTCGTAATTAAACACACACTAAATATAATATCAAACAAAATTCAAGAAGGCAAAATTCACGCAACAAAATCGATTAAAGGTGGTATATCATATCATCAGTACAGAGACAAATAATGTACAATTGCTGACTTTATGTAGTAGAACCTTTACAACTTTCTATCCTCACATGGCAGTAAACAGAAACAACCAGGCGAGTCCAAGGAAATTTCTGTAGACAGACAAAGAATGGGACACATTTTACAAATGAAGTGAAAATACAAAAATGGATAAATAAAACTAGTTATCTCCGTGAAGGATTGAAAATTGGGTTCATCTCAATCTCAGCATCGCGAGACTCCCTTGAATTTCCGACTTTCTCTGCCTCTCTTGCAATCTGAATGTCGTCAGGTCTGAAATACTGAATTAAGATTTTTACAACAAAACGAGGAACCAGTGCCGCTATTGTGATGCCAAGCAAGCATGCCCAGAACAATTTAGTCCCAGCAATATGAAAGAAGGCCCTGCACAATTATATAAGTGCACGAATTATCTTATGTTCTCATTTACTGTGATGGCAATGCACACTCTACAAATCCCAAGAGTAGCCAGCAACCAAGTCCAGAAAAAATTGAGCTAAACAGATTTTCTACGCCAACTACAATGCTTAGGAAATACCGATATAAACCAGAATTTGCAGGATTTGTTTGACACGAGAACCCACGCCATATGCATGTATACTTTAAGAATGTAACACAAGGAAGAGAAAGCTTACCAGTAACCAGGTAGGAAAGGAAGAGCATCAATAACCATGACACAAATGAAAGTAGCAACAATTGATCCCCAGATGGCTGCATGAGTTATCCAATACCAGCGAAAGACGTCCATAGCCAAATGTAAATTAACCACAATTACCACTGCAATTGTCCAAAGATCTCCGATGCTCGAACCATCAATATCGCTTCCCCAATATACGATCAGAGGTGCAAAGAAGGCCGCTATGCTTTGCCACAACATGTCCAAAATTGTTACCCAGAATAATTTTGTGTTGTAGCTTTCTTGCCTTTGCCCTGTCCCATAAAGTTGTGGATACCTCAGCAAAGTTGTTCTACTTAAATCCTTATCAAGAATCCCGACAACTATAGTAGGAACCGACGTGTAGATTATTGAATATAACATACTGCTCCAATCGGTGATAGCAGTTGTCAATGTGAAACTTGTAAAGAGAGCGTACCTGTGAAGAAAATTTGTCCAAGTTAAACTGCAAATCTACGCATAAGTTCAGTTACATTTTTATAATTCAAATTTAATATTCTTAACGTGCCAGTCTTATCATCTTAGTTTATACAGAAATGCATTATTATTATATGAACCTTTCAACTCTGCCTGAATGTCATTTCAGATTCAGACAAACAGAAAAATGAGAATAATGAAATACTTTTTTCAGTTTATCCTTCAAAATAATGAGTAGCATTCACTTGAATGCCTCTGAGGGTCGACTAAAAGGATGAAAAAGGGCCAAATACTAAAAGAAGTGAGTAAAGAATTTCTATTTCTTATAAGCAGAGGATTAACAACTGTTTCAAAATATGATCGATTAGCGTATTTTTGGACTTTCTTAGCTTTAATTTAATCAAATCAAAGCATAGTCAAGAAACCGATGCCTTTTCTTACTAATTTTTTTTTCTTTTGAAAGCCACAAAACCAGGCAAATGATGTAGTGCCTAAAATGCCACAAACAACAGTCAATTAAAGTTGTCTTTAGCTTTTTCTAATATTGTACTGAGGGAAGAAGGAATTTAAATTTGTATTTTTCACTAAAAGCATACTCACCAAAATAATACAAGAACGAAAACTGCATTCCTGTAGAAGTTGTACAATATCATGTAACTCATCCGCTGATAATTCCAATGTCCATGTACCAATAATAATGGGACCAAAAATCTAAATTGACCCATTGCGAAATCTGATGCCATGACAGCTTGCCTACCCTCTTGTCCACTGATGCCAATACCAACATCAGCCATCTGGATCATTGAAACATCATTTGCACCTGAAACTCGGAAAAAAAAAAAAAAAAACCCATTAAATTGCCTGACGCTGTAACCAAATGGTTGCTTATTATTCCCTTCTTTGTACATATTTTTTCAATAACGTTCAGAGATAACAATGCTTACCATCACCAATAGCAAGGGTCATCTCGTTAGCTCTGTTTTTCATCAGGGCAACAATTCCAGCCTTTTGCAATGGAGCTACTCGACAACATAATACCACAGCACATTTGCTGGCCACTTCAAAAAGCTGCAAATTGATCGACGGGAACGAGTTTAGTATCAAAATAGACTCTTAACTTAGATATAGAGAGAATAAGTAGAGTAGACAATCATTAACCTGTTTTTCAAGTTCGGTGTCAAGAATATGAACAAGGCTTGTACCATCAATAATTAATGCAATTTCTGTCGTTCTAGCTCCAGAACCTCCTCTCGTAGCGTCAGAATCAGTAGTAAGCTTCTTAAACATTAACAAAGCATCTTCTAGGCTCTTCTTGCACGACTCCTTAGAGTTGTTGTTGACTACAATCTGGGTCATCTTACTTGTCAAGAGCTTAGAGGAGTGGCCAATTGAAATAGCTGTTTCTTGCTTGTCCCCAGTCAAAACCCAAACCTTGATACCAGCATTTCTCAAGGACTCAATTGCTTCTGGAACTCCTTGCTGCAATTTATCTTCAATCGCAGACACACCTAATATGCTAAGAGAGTTTTCTATGTTGTAAGCAACCTTACGGAGTAAAGATGCCCTCCCCATCAAGGCAGTGCTTGCTTTCTCATAAGATGATTGCCATTGTTCAAATTCAGATGCACTCAAGTCCCGCATTCCAACAACAAGTGTTCTCAAACCCTTTAATGAATAGGAGTGAAGGTGGTCTTCAGTTGCCTTCACAACGTTCGAGTTCAAGGACTGATCAATCACATTAAACATGGTTGTATCAGCACCTTTAACGAATACCTTTAACGTATTGTCAGGGCATCCTAGTATGACTGACATCCTCTTCCTGTCACTATCAAACTCGTGCAAACCCAAGACATTGTACCTGCAGTGACCATTTATGGGTACAACATTAAAATCAAGGGCAGAAGTAAAAAATAAACAAAAGACAAAGGAAAAGGAAAATTGACAGATGCAATAAACTAGACAACCACTAAGCAAATGAGCTCCATAAGTCATCAACAAAGGAAGAAACAACTAGAACCTCCATAATCCTCTACTGCAACAATTGAACTATAATAGTAACATTTCCAATCTTTTCATGATTGTGACTTTTCTAGTATGAGCAATTTCATAAAAACATTCTAACTATATCATTGACAATCTAATAACTCATTAAAAGTTACAAGTAGCTGCACTTATGAGGCTTGCAAAGTAAAATTGAGCTCGAGAAGTACGAAGAAAGAAGCTTTTGAGTTACCTTTGCCTTTCCCCTTGAACGTCAATAAGTATATGACCTGAAGTTCGTTCAATAAGCATAAAACCATAAGCAGCAGCTGCATAGACCAATGCCTGTTCATCTGGAGACTCTCCCTGATAATCTATCAACTTCAGAGCAGAATCAGATGTCTCCACAGTCAGAGGCACAATTGTATTGCAAGCTGCCAATGCTATGAAAAAATCGTGAACATGTCTGCCTTCATCTGTGTGTTTTTGTTTTGATAAACTGAGGAGCTCCAGATCCACCTTTACCTTCATCTTTGGCCTGAAAACCTGCCCGTTAACTGATGACAAATAAAGCAGATATAAATAATATGTTTAGAATGAAAATAGCGTGGAGGACTGAGAATAAAAAGAAAATAGACCAGTGCAGACACACACAGAGAGAGAAGTTGTAGTACCTCTAGCCGAGTAACTAATCTGTTCATCTTCAGCCAAGGCCTTCCCATCGCTGTAGTCTACACCTCCTATGCTTGCACAATGAAATTCCATCTTGTTCTCAGTCAGTGTACCAGTTTTATCAGAGAAAACGTATTTTATCTGCCCCAAGTCTTCATTTATATTCAAAGCCCTACATTGAAATCTTGAATTGGAGGCCTCATCCAACATCCTATTATCTCTGATCATAAAGTAAGCCTGACCAACACGAACAAGTTCCATGGATATGTACAATGATATGGGAATCATGATCTGGAACACAATAACTGACATGAGGAATACGAAGAATATCTCCATACCCCAACCATAATAATTATAATCCTCAACTTCAGATTCCGAATAGTCCTTTTTCCTGTAAAATTGCATCAGAACCAAATCGTCCTTGTGTTGCCACAACCAGACACCATGACAAACAGAGATTACTGTACACAGTACTACCAGAAATATAGAGAGGTAAACAATCTCCTGGTTCATCTTTGTCTCGAGACGGCTTCGTTTGGATGGAGCTCCAGAGTTGTTGAGCATCGCTTTTGTCTCTCGACCAGCATAAACGGCAATCCCAAGTGCCCAATTAGTGTTCTTAAGCTCACAACCACGAAGGATAATGTTTGAAGGTCCAAGGGAAACACGCTTTCCATCAATTTCCATGTTTGCCTGGAAACCGTAAATGTTCCTATTGGGTTTCTCACACTTGATCAACCCACTTATCTTTTCCTTCTCCGGGTTTTTCATTTGCGTCTCCTGCTTTGCATACCGAGTCTTCAGATTTGATTCTCCATCCAAATTAGTCGTCTGGATATAAGCAACCCCAGTAGGGTCACTCGTAGATAGCAGCACCATATCACAAGGAAGGGTTTCATTTGCAGAAACTTTAATGATCTCCCCAACACGTATATCTTTCCATTTCTTCTGTTGGAGCTGATCATTCACCAAAACCCACGCCAATCTGTTGTTCTCAATCTTGTCTGAACGATTCCTTCTATAGTCCTCATATGCATCCTTAACAGCTGTAACTAATAGCACGAATGCTAACGGCATGATTGAAGCTCCACGACCGAAAACAGCCAACTGGGGAAGCTGATTGAGGATGGCAATTGCAAGAAAGTATATGTAGGCAACTCTATGGAACTGCTCAAACAAATTACGGGGCAAGAACGTCAAGATAGAATATTTCCCAGTTCTGATCGAGTTCCCGGAAAATTTAAACTTCTCATTCGTTTTCTCAGGATCATTTATATACACCAATCTTGCATCCTGATCATTAACCTCTTTATAGGAGGAGCTGAACCTTTCGGAATCAGCACCCCTTGACCCATGCCTCACGGAGGGCTTTGATCCCAGCTCAAAGCTAACCTCCCTAACCGAATGCCCACCAGAGGCCTTCGAATAAATCGACGAAGTACTTCGCTGGGATGAGGAATTTCCGATAAAATCCGGAAGTGGAGAATTTTCATTTTCAAACTGGGAATTCAAATTCAAAGCCATCCCAGAAAAAGGTTTAGGGTTCTCGGAAATTGGTTTCAACGAAACAGGGGTATATGGTAGTTCTTCTTTACCGGGGGTTCGTGGTGAAGGAATCAATAGAGAGCGCTGTTGGGAGATGATCTGGAGATTCGAGAACCCTCCAGCAGCTCGCAATCAAAAATCAAAAATTACATGTGAATTTTTCTTTTCCCAGATACTAATCGCTGTCAAAAATCACCAGAACTCGGAAATTAAAGCAATATCCAGTAACTGATCTTAACCAAAATCACCAAAAATTGCAATTAAAAAAAAATCAATTCACAATAAAACAACAACACAATACTAACAAGTTGAACTGAGAATCTAAACAACCAGTAAAATATAAGAAATCTCTGTGTACTAATAAATTGTCTTCCGTTCTTCCCAGAGTTGTTTGAACTGAAAAGCTACCCAGTAATAAATATTGATGATACAACAACACAAAGAATAAAGCAAATATTGCTAATCCAGTATTAAATGGGTTGGTATAATTAGGATTTCTTGAAAGAAGAGAAAAAGATGTGAAAGATTATTTCCTGGCGGCTTTTAATGTTGGCAGACGTGATTTGAAATCTTCGCAAATTCATCATATTTTTCATAATATAATTTGGGAAATAAGAGAGAAAAATTCAAAGGTCAAAGCCTACTGCGTAATTGAATATAGAGATGGAGGGCGAAGATGGCAAGGAATTGGGAGAGAGAATATGAGAAAGAAGAGTCGCAAAAGGGTGGCTACAACACTCTAAATTAATGAACATTTTCGGTTAATGTGAACAACGTAAGAAAAGTCGTCACCGAGTAGTTGTTCTTCTATCCTTCGCTGGTTGTTCTAGAAGCACCCACCCTCACCCCACCCAATGGAATGGGGTGTGAATTAATTTGCTCCTTTTTTTTTTTCAATTTTAATCACATTATCTTCCTAGAGCATGGACACGAGTACATGGTTCACTTAAAAAAGTTTATTAAAATTTAAATTAAAGTCGACAATTAATGTAATATTTATCAAAATTTACTAAAATATGATGTTTATCTAAATCAAAAAGGAGCATAATGTGTTTTTATCCTTTTGAATTATATGACAAACTAAATTCTTGATTTAAAAAGCCGATGAAATTTCTATTCGTTTTCACAATAATGGTCGTGAATGTTCTAAGAATTTGAATTTATTGTAAGAATACTGATCTAGCTAGTACTGGGCCTTATCAATTATTGTTCAATGAATGTAATCAAATTCAATGAACAATAAAATGGTAGAGTTCGTTGTCACGTGTAATAATGTTCAATATCATTTTTAGCATCGCGGAGTGCATATTTTGTTAAGTAAAGCAAATCTCGACAATATAAAGAATAAATTCTAACTTTTGTTCCTTTTACCATAATATTTCGTGACAAAATAAAATAAAATAAAGAGATTTTTGTAAAGCTGAGGTGGGGGTACAGTGCTTAAAATTTTGAAATAATGGGGGGAAATTGGAAGTTCTCAAACTTCAAAAGAGCAAAGTCTAAAAGTCACTTATTTAAGAGGGTCCCCCAATCCACTTTCACATTTGTGAATAATAATGATTGAAACGGGTTCAAAGACATGAAAATAATGGACAGATTGACTCGACAGTACCTATTCGCTTGTTTTTTTATTTTTCAAATTATTCAATTATGTGTCGAAACTTATTTTTTCTATCTTTGAGCATGTTTTCGAGTCTGTTTTAGTAGCGTGATTGTACATTTATTAGTTAGTTGGTGACCTACTTTGGTTTAACAAAAAATTATTTCATGGAGTTGTTATTCATGTTTTCCAAAAAGGAAAAAGTACATTTTAAAGATTATAATTTTCTTTATTACTTGTACTTTACGACACATTTACACAGTAGTAAATAGAATAAAGTCTCTTCATTTCAAAGTGGTGCGATAAACTTGTGAAATCTAAGCGGTTCAAACTTTTTTACAGTCATTGCGTGTTGCAATTTTGATTATTTTGACTATTGCTTAACTAACTCGTCGAGAGGGGTGAAAATGAAATCCAATAATTGATGTCTGGTTTCAAATGCTTGTTTACTTTAGTCCCAATTTGGTGGTCATTTTTTTAAAAAAATATTATTTTAAATAATAATTTATTGAAGAATGTCTGGTTAAAAAATAGGAAAAAACGTTAGGTTTACGTATAAAATATTTTATTGTGTGAATGTACGATTGAAAATAAGTATGTAGAGTAAAAGAGTTTTCAAAAGAACGAGAGACCAACGGGTGCTTAAAGTATTGAGATATATGCTCGGATTTTTGTTTGTCTTTTCAATTGTCCAATATGGGAAAGAGAATATTTGTTATTTTTAATGAATTATCAAGGGAAGGGTTTTGTATATATTTAGTACAAATGAAGCCGGCACCCAGAAAAATATAAATCATGAGCCTCGAGAGGTTGTGACTAAACGACTTAGCCATTGTTTGAAGTAGATTTTTTCACGAAAAAATTGATTTTTGGTGCAATTTTGTGGGCCATGAAGAATAATTTAAAGTTGTTCGGATAAGAAATAGTGACTTGACTTTTTTGACGTCCTTCCCATCTAGTAATTTTCATCCAAGTGGCCGAATTACCCAACATATCAACGTTAAAATGAGCACTCACTCTTTTAAATCAAGAGCAAAATTGGAAGTGGCAAAATTTATATCTCGAGGCCTATCGCGGAATTAAATGAGTTTGCCATTTGATTGGCAATTTTCCAATTTTAAACTATCAAATTTTGTCAAAAATCTAATTTTAATATGCATCAAACATGCCTTTAGAAAAAGTTTACGAGAGCCAATTTATTTATGGATTTTGCTTGAATGAACAGGGGCGCCCATATGACTCTGGCCGTTTGGCAAAACCCTTTCTTTTTTATCTCATGAATAGAGAGTACATGGCTTGTCTCTTGATCCGTGTGATTTAACATCATGAATCGAAAATCAATGAAATCTACATTTATTCTAAACAAAAAATCAAGTCAATATTGATGCAATTTTCTAGTCATATATTCGTATCGATCATACATAACTCACGAGAAAGATAAAATTAGCTTGACCGATTATAAAAACACGAGCCTGCTTAGGCTCGTGTATGGTCGACTCAAACTAGACTACCCCGTGCGACACGACTACTTTATTGTAAGTTGTAACTTAAGATTTGTGCATCTAAAGAGAGTCAATTAATGAGGTGGACTTTAATATTTAATTTATTTGACAGTATCAATCAATAATTAATGATTTGGACTTGTAATGTCAAATTAATTGAATGGTACAACGGACCATTCATCCAAACCCCCGCCCCACACGCTGAGGCCGCCGGTGCTTGTCAAATGGTGTTTGATCTAATAAATTTTGATTAAATCAAATTTAAACAATTATAGAAACAATTGTAATACATGTACATGATAGATTTACATAATTATCGTACATCACATCGGATGGATTAGTTTGGACATTTAATACCTGAAATCACTTATTGCACGAAATCATTCGAATCCACTTAATTACTAAAATCAAACCTAAACTCGAATAATCAATCTTTGTTCAGTCTCGTCCACAATTTTTTCTTTAAAAATCGTGAGTTGACCATGCGGATTATCTCATCCCAATATCTAGAAAAAATAATATACGTCATCAAGACATATGTTAACACTTTCTTAATCATCTAAAAATTTGCTACCGGATATCATCAATTATATAGCAAAATATGTCACCAAATCTAGATTGACAAATGTTAAAAACAAATAAATTATTTCATTTGAAAACGGTGTAACAATCAACTTTTTCTATAGTTAATGCCATAAATATCAGAATGAGAAGAAATGAGGGAAAAAAATTAAATTTTTTTCTTGTATACCATTTGTCACGTGGAATGTTTATTTTTGACAGACAAAATTAAATTTATGTATGGATGGTATACAAATTTGTGAATCCATACATGATTTCAATACAACGTTGAGTTCATTTATAGCTTCAATACAAGGATAAAATTCATATACGATTTTGCACTTGATTTGTCACAAATTATTTCGTTAATTTTGATCAATTAGAGTTTTATTAATACATAAAATAAAATTCAAATTTATGTTTGATTTTAGTATATTAGCATATTGTCAACACATTTTAACCCAAAATGTAGATGATTTTGCCACGTGTACATAAAAAAATATACATAATGGATTGCATAATATGATGTGGAGGGAAAAATATTTGATGAAAAAGTTGATTGCGTCTTAAATTGACAAATTGTAGGGTGTCATATGTCATTATTTAATTCTCTATGTAAATATAGATTAGTCCATGTTTGGTACCCATTAAAATCGAAATTTTAATGTAAGTTAAATTCAATAATTAATTTTAATCACATGCTTTATGAGTTCTACAATTTTTCAACTACAAATTTCATCAGCTTCTATCAAAATTTACTAAAAATCTGATTTTAATTCCTATCAAACAAAGGCTAAGACAATAATAATGTCAAAAAAGTATAAATAAAAAAAATTGTTATTTTAGCACAAGTTGAAATTCCTCGTATTTTCCCCAAATAAATCAATAACTTGTGAACAGGGGCATATTTTTGTTCTTAATTTTTAATGAAGCTACAAGAAAAAAAAAGTTATATAACTGGTCAAAACTTTATTTCTAATAAATTTTAATTCTAGTATGGTGGAAATTAAAATTAAATTTTTAATAGATTTTAATAAAAAAATAATAAGTTGAAAAATTGTAAATTCAATCATATAATTAAAATTAATTATTAACTTTAATTNTGCAATTAATTCTTTAGTTTTTCTTTTCTTTTCTTTTTGTTTTATTTGAATGGAGGATAAAATTGTCAAAATATGGTGAAAATGACGTTCAGCTCACAAAAAGTGATAGGTAAGGGTATAAATGCTAAGAAATGAAAGATACGGACGGTTTCCAAAATCAACCCTAAATGTATGGACATTTTGTGTTCATTAGCCTTTAAATTAATATCTAAATTTTAAGTCACAATCAAACAGTGCTTAAATTTATTATGTTGGCTTGTTTAAAAAGTATAGCACCGGACGGCGCATGGGCCTTAAAACAATAATTATCCATTAAAGAAGGGGTCGAATCAGCCATTGCTGTAGGGGGCCGTCTATGGAGGATAGTAGCAACAGAAACAGTGATTGCACCATTTTTGTCTTTTAGATCATGTTTGGTGAACATTTTCAAGCTTATAAGTCGGTTAAATATTATTTTCTTTCGCAAGATTTACAGAGTCACGATTTTTATCCACTTTTATCTATACTGTATCCACTTTCTAGTTTAACACTAGTTTTTCTTGCTACTCACCGATTTACCTTTTATTGGATAGTTGTGCTCTGATTTCTTTAATTAATCATGTTAAGGTCTATTGTGATGGGACGCTCACCTTCGATTTACCTTTTTGTGCTAATTAAAGTCAAAATTCGACTGCATTGTTGTAAATTTTAGAAGCTAAATTTATGGCTTAGGTTTCTTGAACGGTAAATTGTCGTATTTTGCTAAGATTGGTGGGGAGACGACATGCTAGGAGAATAAAGGTATAATCGTCATGCATTAAATATGTGACGTACTTTTCACTTTTTCTTTCTTTTTATTTTTCGAATGGGTCACGACTATATTTGCAAATAGACGTGATGTAATAATAAAAAACATATATTTAGTTACTGTGTAATTATAATGTGGTGTAATTAATAAATTTCATGGTCCATTCAGACACGTCAAAATAGATGATTGAATGATATTGTAACCAATTCAAACTTTTAAGATTCGTGGAACGTAAGACGATTTGATATGTTGAGATATTTCTAGCATGAAGGTCATCTAGGCGGGTTCAAAAGTTTCCAAATTTTGGTCTCTTTGGTTCAATTCCAAGAGTCAATTTCAATCGTTTTCAATTGAACAATAATTCAACGGTTCAATGCTTTCTTAATTTTTAATTTACACGAAAACTCGTATTGACGTAAAATAATTCTCTCAAATTTTAACCAAACAACTTATTCAATGATTATTCAAAATATTTTTAACGATAAATTCTATGTGGTCTAGATATACGTAAAAATTATGTACTGATTGTCCCAAAGGAATAGTAGGAAAAGTTCTTAATCCAACATATTCTATCATTTTATGCATAACTTTAAACACTTTCTTTATGCAGAATTTGTGACCAATCCCATTACATTTTGCTGCACTGAAGATATTAATGGGTCGAACGTGTATCTTCTTTTTAACCACACATTCTTCAATAAAATAATATTAAATATAAACTAATTTTTTTTTCAATCACATATTCTCCAAAAAAATATTATTCCAAAAATTATAACATGAAATAATTGGAGCCAAACTGGCGCATATTGATTACCTATAGATTTAGGGCTTGTTTGGCGGAGTTCTCTTGCTTTTATTCTTACAAAAGGTCAACCTTCTTTAAATGATAATGTCATTCAGTACCATTAATGTCAAGTATCTATTTAAGTAACAATTGCATGACATTAAATGATAGAGTTACTTAAATGTAATGTGGCCACCAAGACTAGACTAGTGCTCTAGCTCTACTAGTACTAAATATCGTTATTTTTTTTAAAGCTCTTTTGTCAGACAAAATACTTCTACATTATCCAAATATGTTCAAAACCGATTTCTCAATATCAGAAACATCTTCTAGCCCCTATTTGACACGCATTATTTGGTAAAATAGAGTTTTGAATAATGATTTTTTGGAGAATGTAATGTATGGTTAAAAAGTATAAATTTTTTTGGGTTTATAAGTATAATATTTTATTGTGTAAATGTGGTTGAAAATAAGTATATAAAAAAAAAGTTCTAAAATAATAGTTATAAAACATGGGCTTAACTTTTCAAAAGTTCAACCAAATACCCTTAATATGTGTTCAGGGTTTATAAATGCCTAGAGCCATCTCTAACTCTACACTAAAATTTGAGATAGGTTTTGCATTGTTTTTCACCAAATTAAAAATCATTTCCAATCAATTACACCAAATGAACGGTGTTTAATCATTTTCTTCATTTTTTTAATTCTTAACAATTTATTTATCAGAAAAATTATTATTTATTTAATTTACTATTACATGAATTATTACATAAATAATTAAGTTTCGTTAACGAAAATATTAAATTCATTAATAAATTTAACATTTGTAGTACAACTAATAAAAATACCATAACTAAGAAAATATTAAATCGTGTTATTAAAAAGAGAATAGTACATTTCGAATCCCAATATTATGATATGATAGAGTCGAACTAGTGTTGTCATTTAATTATTGAAATTCTTATACTCGTCCCAATTTGTTCAATTAAAGTTTGTTACAAATAATAATAATAATAATACAATGAAGAATTAAAATTTGCGTATAATTTAAAATGACACAAATACCCTTAACAACATTTGATACAAAATGCAAAAAAAGGGGAAAAGGATTTTAATCAAATATGGTGCAAAATAGGGGAAAATGGTGCTTTGGTGCAATGGTTGAAGTTGACCTAAGGTATCAAATCAATATTTATGGGGTTTTTCATAACGATTGTGTTATATACACATAATAAGTTTAACTGACGACTTAAATATATATGATGTGGTTAAATATGATTGGATCATAATTTCAATAAAAAATACTTTCTCACTCTTTTTTTGATACCTCGTCTGTATGTAAACTAATATATAATCACTTATGTACAAATAGCATTATTATTCCCAATGGAACGCACCATTTATGGAGTGTCACATTATACCACTTACCACTCCAGCTAACATGCCTTAATTAAGCTTCAATAAGGGTTTTAATTTTAGGCTTGATGCCACCAAGCCTCGACCAATGGGATCTCATGGACGACACCAAGTACTCCTCACACAACTCGAAAAATATTTGATCTAAAAAGTTATACGCAAGTAAACGTGTTACAACAAGACACAACACATACAGGGTATAAATTTGTACAGAGCAGTCTCAAGATAGCTTGATACATTTGGGACCTGATGTGATACAAAAAGGCCTTGTTTTGATAGGAGAAGAGGAAAACCCGGTTGAAAGCAATATGTATGAATAGGCAAGTTAAAGGTCATGTAAGAGCTACAACTAAAATTAGATCGGATAAAGATGAGAACTTCCAAACTCGTAACTTGATAGAGTTAGCTGCCAAATGTTGCCAAACTGAAAGGCCCACTTGAAGATCTTAAGATTGCAACTAATTTTCTCTCAATACTGTGTGCTACTTAATCATTTGAAAAATAAACTCAATCGAGAAATTGAAACGTTTAGAAGCAGCCTGCACGAAAGTTCCAAATGATGAGTAATGAAACTGAACAGATATACATAAACAGAATAATGTAAAAATTCACATTCAAAAGAAATATAAACGAGTTAAGGATTTGTCCTACAGTCATACTTCAGGTTTTTCACTTCATATTTAGCAGCACTTCATACGCAATTTTTACCTATGACATCAGCTTCTTTCTTGCTGCAATCAGTGGCATCTTCATTACAGTGTTCCACTATCTGAGCATATTCCTCTTCTGCAATTTTGCTTTCGTCTCCTGGTTCTTTGACAATAACTACAGGGAATTTCAGAGGCTTCTCAGGCCATTCTTGAAAGAAAGAATTCATCACCATGAATCTAAAAGCCTGCAACAGATGTCTCTTATCTCTTCTAATATCAGAACTCAAAAGTTTCTCCAAGAGGGATGGCTCCTTTTTGTTAGTTGTACATTGGTTCATGGAGCCATCATTTGCCACTCTCTGCCTCTTAGCAAAGTGATTGTTTTGATCATGCAAGTTTGCTGAATCATGGCTTACGGGCCTTTGCCTCTTAGAGAACCGGTCATTTTGGTGGAATGTTCCCTGTTTGTTGAAACCCTTTTGAAACCTTTCCCTCTTATTGAATGCCCTTTTATTTTCTCCCCTTCCATCTGCTTGTTGCTCAGAATCTGATAAATAGCAAGATGGTATTTCTGCAACTTCACAACCCAATTCAGCTTGCTTTGCCAAGACCTCCTTGAGTTGCTGCAAGAAAGTTGGAATTTGTAGTCCGTTTAGAACATTGGAAAACAAGAACATTTCAGAAGTAACTAAGAGCTTGTTTGGATTTCATTACTCTCACCTTATAATTTAAAGTCAAAGTTAAAACATTAATTTCAACCAAACATTTACAACTAGTACCCATTTATTATCCACACATTTTGTGAGACCCATCCTCTTCATTTTAATCTCATCCCAAACAAGCACAAAGGTTTTTCAGGTTTACTGTTGAATTTATTGAGAGAGGTGTTTAGTAGACAATAGTGACAGATGATATCAATACATGACAATGAAGGTGAAAATTAACAGAAGCGTCAAGCATATAAACCTGTATGCAACATATATGATACCCACTCCACGTCAAGTAAGTAGCCAGTATCTATCCGACCAGTAGAAGGAAATATATGTCATCAATACCAAGGGGTCTTGTGTGCATTTGCAAGGAACTAGTCCTCATTGTGTGGCTTCATAAACAATGCAACCACAATGAAAAAGCATAGGTCATATATGATTTCACTTCTATACCCGACAGTCTACGGGCAATGCTCACCAATAAGTGCTTGCAAATTTTATAATTTTGGGGGGCGAGTTATCTAAGTCAGCCCCATAAGATATGCCAAGAATGACCGAACACTTTTAGAAAATATTGAAACTAAAGGGCTAGGGGTTTTCCCAAATAACGAACAGTATTGATAGTTTTGTTACCGTGATGCAAGAAGAATCATAGCATCGCATTGGCATATTATAAACTCTTAAAGTTAGGTTCCTATATCATTTATGTTTTCTGCAACACATTTTTTAACGAGACATGAAAGCTAGCCATTTAGCTGTGAAGCATTGCCAACTCACCCATCATAGGCACGTCCATTCAGATTCATGCATAATATTAAAAAAAATTAATAAATAAAAAAAAATATATACACATATATATATATATCAGACATACATGAGAAAATCTATGGGCATATAGTAATATTAGAAATCAGAAATAACGATGGATGGTACTGGGACTTTTAGATTAATGTCACAAAAATATTAAATAAACTGATTCCTTCCCAATCATCTATTTAATTTTTATACACATTGGGGGAAGAGAACTCAATGCAAGAATGGTAGTTTAATTGAATGCTGTTCCTTAACACCAGTTTCTGATCAGTAAAGGCAAGTCCAGATACCTGACGTCGTATCTTGGCAACCGCATCAATGGCCATGGGGTCTGTCTGATCTTCTTTCAACTTCTGTAAATGAAGTCTATTATAAGACAATTCCTTCTTCAAACCAAAATACTAACAGTTATTGCAGATGCACATACTTTCTCAATTTTGGTTTTCGATGGGTGATTTTTCCTGCGTTCTTCACGCCACTGTTGAATTTCTTGTTCCGTGTAGTTCAAAGAGAGAGTTCTTAATTTAAAAGACAAGAAAAAGAAAAAAAATTAGAATCTTATGCAAGTGGACGCAGAAGTGAGTGGTTGCAGAAGGCAAGAAAAGGAAAAATATATTGATAACTAAAACAGATTCCACAGTCTACAAAAAAGAAACTTAATGAAATGAGTATTCAAATTTCAAGCAATTGATGTGAACTCCAAGAGAACATAGATCCACTGTTCATTCGAGTCATTGACAGCATAAATCTAGAACAGAAGCTTCTGCCATTACTAAACAAATGAAACGACTTCTCCAACTGTCAGTGAATGCGATAAGTGTGTTTCATTCATCATATTAATACCACTTAATCTTGATATTTCGTTTGATTTTTAGAGCTTTAGAATGTTTTGATTTGTTTTTTCGTGTTATTTTATAGGTTAGATGAATTTGTGTGAACGGTGCAAAACTTAGAGAAAAGAGTAATGTTGGCATGAATCAAAAAGAAGTTCATGTTGATTTTGTGAAACTTGATGATTTAAGGCTAAATTGAAAAAAAGAAGTGAATAATGATGAAAAATGGTGAAATCTAAAGTTTGAGAACTCAATTGCAACTTTTCAATAGTTGATTCGAACTACAAAATAATAATTGAAGCTTGCTAGGAGTGATCGGATGTAATTAGAAGTCAAAAAGGAGTTAAATATGATCAAATATCATACAAATCAATTTTAAACCGCACGAGTATATTCCAGATTTTTATCCAGAGATTGAGAACCATTTTTGACATAGTAAACGTTCAAATTGAAAAATGATATCTGAAGCAAAGTTCTAGCTCTTTGAGTTAGCTTTCCAACACATTTTGAATCAACTCAATCGGATATTAGGAGAAAAAGTTTTGATAAAAATATTCAAATTATAATAAAAATACGCAGCGCCACTGTTGCTGAATTTTCACAGCAACGTGGCACCGCAGCACCACGCTTGTGGCGCCGCTGGAAGGCTAGCGTATTCTATTTGCGTTGGACTTTTTTTCAAGCCCAATTCAACTCCAATTCCTCTTGGGACTTCAAGATGTTATAAATACCAATTAAGAGGCCCCTTTACAACTACAATTCAACAGGGCAATCATCAAGAAATAAGGAGAAATCAAGAACATCGCAAAGAAGAATGAAGATCTACCAAAACTAGACTTTCTATTCTCTTATCTATATTGTTTTATATGAATTTGATCATTTCTATTGCTTCCATTCATAATCTAGAGTTTGATGTAACCAACTTGAGATTATGTTTAAATTTTATTTAGTTATTTCTTTGAAATTTTCCATTCCGTTTATTTGTGCTGTTTATTCTCCACGCTTGCAATTAATTGACACTAATTGAATGATTTGATACTTTAAATTTTGGCACTTGAGAGGGAAATTTAGGCACAATCATAGAATAACACAGCCTATATTTTATAAATTTCAAGAGAGAGTATAAAATCTTTGAAGCTTGTTCCACTTAAGAATCACGAACTTAATAGTTTCTAGATTTTAATTCGGAATAGAGATATTGGAATTAAAATATAGGAATAATTTTTACTCGGCACTCGATAGAGGGGATAGAATTCAATTAGGGTTCTTGCTTACAAACTTGGGAAAATTGATTAGAAATAATTATTTAATTAAGAATCATATTTGATAGTTAGGTGAAATCATAACACTAGGTTTTCTCATCTTGATTATTTTTCTAACCTGCATTGATATCTTTGATTTGTCACCATATTCATCATTAGATTAGTCTAAAACCATTGATCTTATAACTCGATTTTCTAGATAAAATAAGAGCTAAACAATTATAGTACTTAGTATAAATTGAATATCAATCCATGTGGGTTCGACACTCTAACTCCATTATTATATTACAAAACTTGACACCGTACAATTACAGCATATTTCCGTTATAGAAAACGCGTAACACAATGCCTCTTAACAAGACAAACATGCTTTTTTTTTTTTGAAAAGTAATCAAATATTATATTAATCAAAGGTAATACACAGGAAGTGTATCCTCATTACAAATCGGCAAGGAATAACATAAAATTTGGTAACCCGTCTAATTGCCTAGAAGCTACAGCATTAAACCAAGTAAACAATGTCAAATAAAATAACTCCCTAAACTGCTCTGTTGTCCGTGTTAAGTCTTCAAAACAACGTCCATTTCTTTCTCTCCACAAACACCACACGACGCATCCTGGAATAAGGTCCCAAACAAGTTTGCTATCCTTATCTCGGAACTTTCTCCNTGACTTGAATTAGTTTGTTGGAATCACAGTGGGTAAGGTTTACATTCTCATGCCCTGTTTATTACATGAAAAAGGGTGTTACACAATACTAGAAATACGAAGAATAATGGATATTGGTGATGAATGAAAAACATACATCATTACTAGGAGATGTTAGTAGCTAAAAGCCAGAAAGTCTACAATTCAACAAATTTTAGAAGCAATTACTGTAATGTAAAACAAGTTTTGCCATAAAAAATATAGATATAAATAACCAAATGTTGAAAATTCAAGACTTCTGAGGCTAACCCCGTATGAGCAAGCAAGGTATATATATAGAAATGATCTCCTACGCACCGGTGCTTAGCTTAGCTAAGCAACGGTGATTGGTACACCAATTTCTCTGGACTCTAGTAGTCTCTAAAATTTTCTACAACTTTTTTTTTTGAAAAGTAATCATAGTATATTAATCAAAGGTAATACACAGGAAGTGTATCATCAGTACATATCGACAAGGAATAACATAAAATTAGGCAACCCGTCTAAATGCCTAGAAGCTACAGCATTAAACCAAGTAAACAATGTCAAATAAAACA
>CAIGRB010142306.1:6744-37704 GCA_903798255.1 Fraxinus quadrangulata | reverse complement strand
ATTCTCCCTAATGAAATCTGAGAAGTCCTCCATGGCCCCTGTCAATCTCCCCCCACTAGACCTTTCATTTGGGAAACGGACAACATTAAAGTCTCCTCCAATACACGTCGGGAGGTTCCACCAATTCATCATCCCTGCCAACTCATCCCATAAACCACCTCTACTCTCATCCGCATTAGGCCCATAAACTCCTGTAAACATCCACCGGAAACTATCTCCAATATTTCTAAACGATAGCGATAGAGAATCAACAAACAAATTAATTCAACAAACAAATTAATTCAATTGCTGAAACTAGATTCTCAGGAAAGATACTACTTTTAGATGAATTCCAAGAATTTTTTAGGAAAAAATTCACTCCCCAAACATGAAAAGATGGAACCACTGAAAAGTGTATCAATTTACTGAAAGATTAATAGAAGGAGACTAAAAATTGGAAACATCCAGCCACTAAACCCTCCAAAGCGAATAGATCTGCATTTACCCCATCAAAACTCAATTCACTTTCTTTGATTGGTGAATTTAATTTCTCTCCTGTCATGAATTCAAAGCCATAGGCCAACATTTTTTGCTGTTGTCATAGGAAGCAAAAAACTCGAAGTCTGAAAACTTTGATTTTCGATGACTCGCCGCTGTTATTGCCGATACTCACAGCGTTGGTGTGGCTGTCGTGGAGAATTGATGGTGGCTAGGCTGGGGGAGTTGGAAGCAGCAGGAACTGATGGGGGGCAAGGGTGGTGGCTTGGGATGGGGTTGGGAGGTGTGGAGTAGCCTCTGCCCTGGGAATGTGTGCACAAGATGATAACAGATTTACTATTTTTCTTCTTTATTTTATTTATTTACTTATTATAATTATAATTATAATTATAATTATTATTATTTTGCATCTGTTTTTGTATTTAAACTTACAGAAATATTGTCTTTCTACACTAATCTAACAGTAATATTGGACGGAAACTGTTATCAAGGACGATAGCCACTAATTTACCAAAGGTTTAGGATATGAATAGCATAAAATAAATGTTAGACATAGAAGTGCAGAAAAGGTAAAGGTTGGGATGGGGGCTGCAATTTACCCTATATTTTATATATACAACCATGTGTGATCTGCCACCTAAATATGTTACATAGGAATGCAATAGCACAAGCAGAGATGGTTTCAAATGATGCTAGATATTAGTTTGCCTAGGGTTTGGCTCATCAGCGCATTTGTTTACCGACAAAAGGCATTGCAAGGGAATCACATGGAACCATGAAACCCATAATTGGTGATTCATTCGTTACAATGGCACAATAATATAAGAACATTACTCATTTATTCATGAAGAATTGCTCAAATTACTGAGACTAAACCACATTCATCATCATCGTGAAAGAGAGACCGCTGAGAATTAGAGACGCCAAATAAATGCAAACCTTGTAAGTTTCCCACACCGAAATGAACAAATAACGTAAAAGTATCCCTGGATGCTATATATGTAATTTTACTAGCACAAAGATGCTTCTCTCTAGACAGACATGCATGCACGTGGGCAATATACCATTTCCCAAATTACATTAGCAAGCGGACAAATTTCCAGGCTTAACGTCCAAGGACATAGCTGCCAATAGCAGAAATGCTGAACTATCTTCTGACTCTATCTGTTCTCCAGCATAGGCCAATAAGATTGAGCAGTTAGGACCACTCTAGAAGATAAGCCACCTGATAAGGGTCTGTCTTCTAGGAGGCAGACATCCATTTCCCTTGAAAACATGAACGGTCTCTAATTCATTTCATTGCATATCTTGGATAAGAGGTAGCAAATAGAAAATGTTCTATGTTAAAAATGAAAGAAAGAAAGATGAGGGAAAATAGTGGAAGCGAGAAGTTAGCAGCCAACACCCTCCAATATTTACAGTCTGCCAACTAGACAGTTGCAATATCTCTTGCCACCAATGCCATAAGGGTCATATATTACAACAATTAGACAAGAAATTAATAGAAGACTAGCAAAACAAGGAGTCAGAGGAAAGGAAATTATAATTTTTTGCCGCTCTGAAAGTTATCACTTTTTGATCAACATCAGCAATATCCAGAGAGTTGTGGAGATAAGGAGATGTATGCAAACTTATGCACTTTCAACAACAAATAATGGAGCATATTAGTAAGCAAAAAGTATACAAGGGAATGATGTATATCACATCAGTACCAATCCCCACCTTTTCTTCGGTTTTCGTTATTGAACTTGAAATTTGCTATTGTATTTTGCTTATGATGAATCTGCATATTGGGAAATCTGCAAATAATTTGACAAAAGTGAAGCAACCACAACCATTTACCTAATTTGTCAATGACAAAATTTAGAAAAAGCAAACATACCCCCTCTGCAATGTGTCAAATTTAGTATTTCCAGTGAAGTTCTTGTCGTGAGATTTTCTCCAGCCATTCTTCATTTTGTTAACCCCATTGACTTTTCCTAAATTACTCTGAGACAAGCAATGAAGTTTCAAATGACTCCATGACCAGTACAATTAGTTTATTCATTCAGCAAAGAGTATAAATAGAAGCATACAGTTTCAGGAATATCAAAGCTGATTATATAGTAATTCTAAAAACCGTTTGTTAGCTCCATACTGATTTTAGTATAACAAAAACAGTACCACATAAAGTCTAAAACGTGTGACAGCTCAGCTCTCTTATTGATTATTTTGAGGCACCAAATTAAAGTGTAACTTCTCATTACTTAGTATAGAATTACTATAGTGGTGATGCAGTAGACGTGTGATAACAATTGGGTAGACAAACATGGTGGTCAAAAACCAAAGATTTTGGCTTGAAACAGTTATACTCACCATATTGAATATTTTAATTGTAGTTGTATAGAAGCAAGAGAAAAATAAAAGCGCAGGTACATAGCACACATTATATACTTATTTGATATTTCAAGCTTGCAAGGTCATATTTAACAAATAGTTTGGTAAGTGCAGATACATAATATTTAGCACTGTGCATGAAACGTTAAGCAAGATTCAGTAAAATTGATTGTGATCTCAAGCAAAAGTCCATAAATGTCTCAATGAATACTAGAAAAATCTTACACAAATAAGCTCAGAATTCAATAGTACACCATAAACACAGAGACGCACAAGTTTTCTACTGGATATAAAATAGGTCACTGTGAAACTGATAGTGTTCTTGCAAGGTTCTTATAGATTGCGAAATATGTATACCAAAGATTTCTCGTTTATTTTCTGGTCCAGTCCAGCTATAATTTTGATTGTGCCTTCCAAACTTGCAATGTCTTTCAGTTAAGGTACAAAATACCAAAGAGAAGAAAATATCTATATTCCGAAGTATTAAAAGGCAAAGAAATTCAACAGAAAAACAAAGCACTCAAATATGACTCTCCAACAATAAAAGTGGGATTAAACAGTAATGTGAATCTTTTACTTCTCGACATGCATCTTTGTTCGACAACAAGGCACCCATTATTATTCTTATTTTATTTTTTTATTTTCTTTCAGAAATGTTCAAGGTGAATAGTCCTAAGGATTCACTTGGTTTAATAAGCAAGTAGAACGACTCTCGAAAATCTGCCTTGTCGCTTCAAGTAGTTTACCTAAAGTAAGAACTTAACTGCATTTGTTAGTGTTTTCAAGGAGAAATAATGTAATGTTGATTCCACATTGAAAGGCAAGGGATTTCTTCCCTATCCATCGCTAAAATGAAACAAAATGAAATGTCCTCAAGTCACAATCTCAAGATGAACAGACAACCTAATATTTGGACATTGCACGTTTCTTGTTGTACCATGTTGTCACCAAATCTGTATCAGTCTACCCGAGATAGTATGGTCACATTCCCCATTTGTATATTTTACTCAATTACTGATATAATATTAATTTCTTTTCATCAGCATGCAGCTAAATCTACATGCATCAGTACCAAAAATTACCCATTTGCTAGCTTGAGCCTCGTGGTACTAGAATTTGCATATGCACGTGTACCTCCACCCTTTACAATGTTTGTGCAATCATAATACAGAAAGAAAGTCATTTTATTGATGCGTGCATATATACAAACCTGACATGACAAAGAAACACGACTTTTAACAAAATGCAAATTACCTGTGGCTTTGAAGAACCAGGAGAAAAACTATTCTGCTTCCATTCCGGTTGAGGGAAACCAGAAGTTTTCCCTAGAGGCGAGTTTGAATGCAGCTGCATGGTAACATTAGGGGGCATATTGCCATTAACTGACTGTTGCACAACTCCATTGGCATTCAGAAGACCTGCTTGCCCGTTGGCAACAAGGTTGGGATTTTGAGAGACAGCAGGACCACAACCCGGCATTTGCATTTGCATTTGCATTTGCAGAAGCTGGTTAATGTTTTGCATCGAATTCAGTAAATTTAATTGCCCATTAGGCAAAAACTGAGGCTGGTTCATTGCATTCTGCGCCAAAAATGAACCCAATGCTTGAGATGGATTGTTATTGCTATTCATTTGATTAAGCGCAATTAAATTCAAGTTAGGGTTCTGTAGTGGCCCTTGCGGATAAGGGAAAAACTGGCTAGGCGCAAAACCCGTATTTAGGTTAGCAAAAGGCAATGGAACCCCAGGATTGAGCATTCCCATTCCCATTTGAAGTTGATGCTGAATTTGCAGTGGGTTTGGGGCAAAACTACCTGGATTTGCCATAACCTGATGATCATAACCAACAAAGCAAAATTAACAAAAATAAAACACATGCTGACATGCAAACATACACACGCATAGAAAGAGAGAGCGAAAGGTACCTGTTGATTTGCCGAAGGAGCAGTTCCGTTGGATTGGAGTTGATTAGAGTGGTAAGGATTAGAATTGAAGTGCGGACGCATGTTTACAGTTGGAGGAGCAGCGTGTGTTTAGGGTTTAAGAAAAACTAAACAAAAGAAGAAGAAAAAGACAGATAACAAAAGGTGCACTATTAAAACCGACCCGGGAACTTTCGGGGTATAACAATTTCCGGGTTATTTTATCTGACCCGGGAACTTAAAATTTAATCGGGCCGCTAATTTTACGAAAGATAGAGGTTAGTAGTGTCAAAAAATAAAGATTGAGGGTAAAAATGTAACTTTAGGTAAATATTGTGGACGATAGCAATAATTTACTCAAATAAACTTTATTTGACCAAAAAAAGATTTCCGTTCTCTATCTATTCCCACTTGGAGAGCATGGCCGGGAACTTTCTTCCGGCTGCCAAACTCACGGAGAGCAGCCGCCCAGTTCTGAAATCCGGCGAAGTGGAGTGCTCTCTCCTTTCCACCGTGGACCTCCTCTCCGAAGACCTTTCAGCCTTCCCACACCTGAAATGCGGTCTTCTCATCCTCACCACCCACCGTCTACTCTGGCTCCCGTCAGATTCCAATATCCCCACTGTTACCACTGCTGTATATATTCCCTTGTCCACAATTCAGCACATTTTCTCCACCAAAAAATCGATCAAGTCAATGTTTCACAGCCCAAGAATCCGATTCCAAGTGTCGACCACTCCGGATTGGCAGGTATCGGAAAAAGGACTGAAATCTTTGGTGATCACGTTGATATTGAGGGGAAAGATGGACACTGATTCATTTTTAGGGAAATTTTGGGACGTTTGGAGAGGGCGTGCCTGGGAGACGAGTGGATCGACTACAGAGTCCGGGTCACCTTCGGGATTGAGGGAGGGTTCGGAGTTGCTGGCTGTGAAATTGCCTGTGGTCGGAGTGTCGGGGATTTTGAGGAAGGAGCAGGAGATGTGGGAGAGTACTGACAAGAGCTTGCAGGATGCCTTTCAGGATTTGAATGCTCTTATGGTATGTAAAAATGTTACAACTTCCAATTTTGAAAATTAACATTTGAATTTAGCAGATAATTTATTTATCCGTGATTCCCTGTGTTTGGTGTTAGTTTTGGAACAT
This sequence comes from Fraxinus quadrangulata, assembly GCA_903798255.1. Lineage (NCBI taxonomy): Eukaryota > Viridiplantae > Streptophyta > Magnoliopsida > Lamiales > Oleaceae > Fraxinus > Fraxinus quadrangulata. Next base: position 31,783 of record CAIGRB010142306.1, on the reverse strand, counting down.
AGGGTAAGAAAGTTGACAAATTAAGGAAGAAATTGTAAATTTTGGTTGTATGAATTGGTTTTGCACTTTTCTGATCTTTTTCTCATGTAAATTATGGATTGGATGAAACGTGCTGATGCTTTATATTGATGCTTCCATTCTAAATCATCACCCTAACATTTCTGTATGCCTTTTTAGTGTGAATTACTCAGATGTTTTACATTGCACGGTCCCTGCTTAGTATTCTTGCGAACAACTCAGCAATCAGTGATGGATTGAATATTCTGAAACAGTCTAGGAAATGTCAAAATAATTTTTTTTTTTTTTTAATTCTTACATGTACCTAAAACCTATTAACATGTATGGAAACTGAAAGACAGCATTTGATGGTTTAGATAAAGCTTTGTTAATCATAGAATAGAGTAAGGCCGGTTTTTCTTAAGTTAAATACCCGAACAAATATTCGAATCGCGAACCGACGAGTTTTGTTCGGTTCTCAATTCTAGACCAAGAACCGAATCTCTTTAAAAAAAAAATTCTTAAATATGTCATTATTTTATTTTTTCTAAATAAATTTGCTAACTAATTAATTTAGCCTAAACCCAAAATATGATTTTTCTATTTCTAATTTCCAGTCCAAACCCAATTGACTAAGCTTTGCCTAAATTTTTTTCTACTGTAGAGCCATTTTTTTGTTATGAAGAAATCGAATTGGAAGCTCGGCTGCGCTTCTCTTTATTATTGTAATCTCGATATCTTCTTCTTTCTGTGATTTTAATAGTCATTTATAAAAACTCAACAAAAGGGGAGCAAAAAATATCGCGGGATTAGACTACGTTATTCACTTATTCTGTAAGAGTTAAAATTGAATATATCATTAATTGAATTAATGCAGAGTTATTGTAAATATTAAAAATTTTAATTATTATACGGAACTCGGGAACCGAATGTAACCGAACCCGAACCAAACCGAATGTAACCGAACCCGAACCAAACCGAATAGAATCGAACCCGAACAGTTCCATAATTAAATTTGGACCCGACAGTTCCACTTACTAAATACTCGAAAATTCGAGAGAGAACCGAATCAGACTATGTTCAGCCTAAAATAGAACATGACCTGTGTTGATACTGTGGTTTCTTTTTGTTTTTCGGTCTATAAATCTTCTGCTTGTATATTTATTAACAATAGAGCAAGGCTAAGGAGATGGTGGTGCTAGCTGAGAGGATGAGGTTAAAGCTACTGTCAGGCTCTAATAATCAGACTAGTGGAACAAACGATGATGACATGGGTACGAAAGAAGAGATGCAAGATTGGTTATTAAGTGTTGGGATTGCTTCTCCAGTTACGAAAGAGTCTGCCGGTGCTTTGTATCACCAGCAGTTATCTCGACAGGTACATTTTTATTTCTGGTATCAGTTACTTTGCCCATTATTACATGCAAAATAAAATATACGAACCACCCTGAGCCCGGATATTGAACACTGCAAATGCGTATATTTGCACTTGAGCATTTTAATATTAAACCAATTAACACTGCAAGTACTTCAAAAGGACTTACATTTGAATCGATTTGCCTGAAGTGCTGCAAGTAAACTTAGCTGTTTCTCGCCACCTGAGCATACAAGCAAGTCTTCAAGACTGCGATTTGAAAACTCTGTTTGACCATCAATTTGAGGGTGAAAAGCCGGTGAATATTTCTAAGTAATACGAAACAATTCTAATGTGTTGTAACTAAAAAGTTTCTTGTCAAACGCAATGGTAAAAAGTAGCCCATGCAAGTTGTTAATTTTCTTGAAAAACAGTTTAGCAATACAGGAAAAGAATTAATAGATTTGGAACATAGAGTGAATAGAAATATACTCACGACTACTAAAATATAATCATGCCTTTTAATAGTTTTCAGCAACTCTAGGAGAAAGTCCATGCTCAGATCGCACCAAGAGTCTGTGGGGGTAGAAAGTGGAGAATATAACTCAGTTCTTGTTCTTGTGGGAAAGCTTAAAAAGCTGCTAAAAAGTTGAAGTTAAAAGTCAACAATTATTTTTAACCATGTGTCATGGAACCAAAACTTTTCAACTATACATTTCATCCACTTTTATCAAAAGCTTTGTCAAACAACCATAATTAACAAGTATGATATTGAGAGACAATATGAACAGCATCCCTTTTCAGGTAAGTGCCAGAAGACTCATCTTCCATTAGGATTATTGTCTTATCCATTCTAAAATGTCCAGCATTCCTTTTCAACATGCAATCCCCTTAAAACTCTCCAACCAAAGTATGAGGAATGGATAATTTAGTTCCCTTGGAAAGATAATCATTCCTAATAATAAAGTTTGCGTGATTTCTATTTGGGCTATTTAAGAGGTCTTTAAAAATGACAAAATCTCTTGACAATTAAGATACTTATCCTTAATACCCACAAACCTACCACTTTATTATTCATGGTGAGGATAACAATGGCAACCCAGCTAAGAGCACCCACAACCTTTTTCTCTAGGATAGCACCACCCTAAGAACAAATATTTACAGTTGAGGAAACTCGAGAACAAATTTTGTTGTAACTTTCTTTGTATCTGTGATTGGTTGAGATAATGATGCTCCAAAATCAAGGAAAAAGTTTTATTTTGCCTTATTCCTTTTGCTCGATGGCATCAGATTTCCCTTTGGTACTGAGATGAGTAAAGTAGTGCAATCTTTAGTTTAGCTTCATAAATAGCTTGCACAATTGCCATGTACATTACGTGAAATGCAATCGGTCAAAAACAAATAAATTAATAGTAAAATAAGGTAGAAAGAGTATCCCCCGTATAATTTTCATCTTTGATTTACGGAGATAGTTTCTGCTGGTGATGTTATTTTTGGTTATCTGACTTGGGAAATTCTTATGTTGGCTATTTGTGACTCAGTGTGCATTGGTTCTTAGTTAGCAGATTTTGTCAAGAAACCACTAGAGAAGGCTGGAGGAATGATTAATCTGATAGATATTTATTGCCTCTTCAATCGAGCCCGTGGCACAGGTTTTATTTTGTAATTTATCTATCTTATCTTTTCTTAATTCCTCCACATTTGTTTTGCTGGAAACTTAAACCTTTATTCTCGGTTATTACATGTTGGATACTGTAACAGCGTTGTGTTCTTGTACAGAATTGATCTCACCTGATGATTTGCGAGAAGCATGTTCTCTCTGGGAAAAGTTTGACATGTAAGTACTATGTCACATTGAAGCATGGTTTAAAAGGCCCAATTGAAACCCGGCGTAATGGCAGCCTCAGATTGAGGTGTGCAAAAAATGTCTCAAGTTGTTGATTGTGAGGAATTATTTGGAGGCGTAGTACGCCTCAGTTGCTCGAGACACATGCCTCACAACAGCGCTCAAGGCTGGTGGCTCACAAAACATAAAAATGCTGATAGACCCATTTTGATAAATAGCTCTCTGCACACTAAAACATTAAGAATTTATGTTTCTCATACACCCTCTTTAGGAATAGTTCCTTGCTCCCCGAGCAACTAAAATAATAGTTTCTTTATATTTTTTTTTTCCTTCTTGGTTTCTTTTCATAATTTAAGTTGTTCTATTATGAATTTTGAAGATTGTTTATGATATATTATGAGCTTACTTTGCATTTTAATAATTTTTTGCATTTTTTTGGTTTATGCTGAGGGTAATGCCGCGCCTCATGAATGAAAAACGCCTTAGTACCCATTTAAATCTTTTTAAACATTACACTGAAGTCGATCCACTAGTGTAATAAATATGGGAGATTTTTATAACACATAATGTAGCACTCACATTAATCATCCGTTGTTTTTGTGAACTTGTTATAAATCCTGTATCACAGTGTTTATAGTTTTAGTTTTTTCTCTTTGAACAGCCCAGTAATGCTTCGGAAATTTGATAGCGGTGTCACGGTTATCCAGAATAAGACCCACAGTGATGATGAGGTTATTTCCTTCACCTTTAAAGGGTTTAACATGTTTGAAGACATGTTTGTTTCGTTTACATTTGTGGATTCTTTCATAAATTTTAGATCTTTTATTCTGTTTGATATTCCTATTCTGAATCATGTCGGAGAGCTATGTGGGAGCTGAGACAACCAAAAACAAATAGAATACTTATTTATGAGCTGACAGAATATACAGGCTTATAGCTTTAGAAGTTTTATCTGTGATGGCTAAAAATCTGAAGAAAAGAAATAATTTTGAAGATCTTGACAAGTCTAACCAGCAAATAAAACAAAGATAGAAGTACACTACCCACTATATGTGCAAAACACATTTCTTTTGAGTGATGAAATATTGATTTACTTTGAATCTCTTGATTTTTGAAATGATACTGTTTTGAGCATGTGCAGTTTTATTTATATGTTCTTTATATTAACTTCTCTCTCACTGTTTTAATTCCTGAAAGCAAATTAATCAGGATCTGCTTTGGACATGTAGGTATTTTCTAGGATCAGGTCCTTGGTATCGAAGCCTGATGCTTTACGAACTGGGATCAGTGCCAGTGATGCAGCAATGACTCTAGGGGTTGCTCCAGCTATGGCTAAGGAGTATCTCCTTGCTGCTGAAGGAAAAGGTGCATACTTGAGCATCATATTGTAGAAAGCTCGAAAAATAGTACAGAACTTACTCTTTAAGTTCTGTTTGCAGGATTACTGTGCCGAGATGTAAGCCCTGATGGTCTTTGCTTTTACATCAATTTGTTTCCTGAAATCAATCCAGATGATGGATACTTGTAAGTGGAGAATCATGCCTCACTCTGTTTTCTTGCTTACACTACATTGCACCAGTTTTCATTTTCGTTTTTGTTGAGAAACTCTCTTAACCTAGTCCATGCATTTACTTTTTGTGTGTGCCATTTTCATCCCTTCCTTTTTGGATAAAAAGGAATTAATCAATTTCACACTTATAATGTCCCTAATTGACCTTTCACCTTTTAAAAAAGCTGACAAATATGACCCAAGGAAGCTCCCAATCATAAAAGTGATGTGAAATAATTAAAATGTGTTAGAAGAGAAGAGGTAAGACCAAATTAATATTATTGGGCGTTCGCATAGGATTTGATCATATTGGATCTTTCAACGGATGTAGTGATTGGTATTCTCAAAAGCGCGCCTAGACACGAGGCGTGAACAAAACTCCACACCTTGGCAGTGAACATTAAATTAAGCGATCAATTGCCAAGTTGACTGCTTAATTTGCCTAGTCGCATTTTATTAATTTTTATATTTTTTTCCTTTTTTTAAAGCCTTTTATTTACTTTAGTTTCAAGTTTTTAAATGACTTGTCTAGTTGAGAGCTGAAACTATGAAAAATAGTCTAGTTTTTGCAATTCGAAGACTTGAAAATTATATAATTGGCTAATTGTAGGAATTATTAAGTAAATATAGTATTTTATAATTTTAGATGTTTTTTATGTATTATTTTAATTATTAAATGATTTTTAGGATGATTAAAAATTAAAAATAAGAAAATGCTTTTTTACTCTTAGGCTCGTAAAGCGTGAAACTTGACTTCCACGTCTAGTCACGCTTTACGCTTTTTAGAACACCGGTAGTGATATGTCGAATGGAGTGATGAAAAATGATTCATGTGGCTTAGTTTGCTGATCTTGAAAGATTTCCATCCATTAACTTCTACCAACGAAGGGTGACAATCTGGGTTGGTGGGATTGGAAACTGGATTCTTTCTCCTGTAAAAAGCAGTGATAATTAACACAAAGCGGCTTTTAATTCCTTTGAATGTACATCCACACAAAAAGAAAAAAAAAAAAAATAGGAACAAAGAGCACCTGATGCTAGAGTTCAGAGAGGCACGCACACAAAAAAGGACGACTACACAATCACCATTAAAAACAACTGATATGTATGAAGTGCTCATGGAAGTCACGCTAATTAAACTAATCAAACAAAAACAAGTGAACCAGTTCTTGACGATCTTTACTAATTTGTTTTGAGTTTTTCAAAACAAACGAAGCAGCCAGACATTGTGTACTCATCATTTAATGAGTGTATGGTATGAAATGAAATAAAACTGCTATGTTAGGGTTGAATGTCATCATCTCGCTCGGCTTGTGTGGGCACTTAGCATGAGCCTATTTGGTAATATGCTTTCTCATTGGCCGCCATTCCAATTGTGTTTTGAGTACAGTTGCTCAGTGTTTCTAATTGTAGATGATACTTATCTATCACGAATAATTTGCTTCGAATTTTTTTAATCCTTCTCAATTTGTTCAAGTCACGGTCCTTCTTGTAATTTTGTGTTTTAACTTTGAATTTTGCTTGTACAGAGTAAAAGATCATGGTATCTACAGTATGTGGAACAGTGCCATCTCTTTCAGGTAAGCATTCTATCCATTGTTCACACTTGCACGTCTCAACTGGGAAAAAAGAGAAATATTGCGTATGAATTGAATTAGAACTTTCTGTAACAAGTATCAGTTTTTAGAAAATAAAATTTCTGTTAACTCGCTGTAATTTCTTTTTAACTTTCTCAAACAATTTTTTTTTTATTTCAGTTAAGGTCCTCTTTTTTCACGGACCAATAAGAGGGTGGCAAGAGTTATTGATAAATGACAATGGTTTTTATGGACAAACAAGCATGCTCGGGGTTATTTGCTTTGTGCTGAACAAATTAATTTGGAAGCATCGAGAAACTGGAGTCTTTTTCTTTTTCTTTAAAATAGAGTGGGTATAAATTCTATGTTTTTATCTTCACTCTCAGGGGTTGAAAGAAAAATGACTCTTCAGGTAAAAACTGAAGCCTCGATATTCCAGACCAATCCATCATTGTAATATATCGTTTTTGTTGTTGTCATGCAACTGTATAAATGAAATTTTCTTCCGGTAAATTTGGTAGAAGCTTCCGTCCAAAGAAGCTTTACGATATTTCGCTTTCTTCTGAAATAGCATACCCTGATTAATTTCTTTCATTCCTTTCTTTTGGTAAATTAGGCAGCCAACGGGTAGAGCAAACCATGGTATGGTTTGTTATAAAGGGCATGATATGTTTATTTTTGGTACCTGGGTTATGGGAATATCGAACTGTATAGTTATGTTTCAAGTGCAAGAACTTAAATGTCATCCTACGTGTTTCGCCCCTGAAAATGCTGCAAATCTTGAAAGTGCAAGACAATTTTCGAGGAACATTATCGTGTCTTTGAACAAACAAATACACTTCCAGCTTTTGTAGTATTTTTTCACACGAGTCCACTTTTCTATGGTTATTTCACATCAAATAAAACGTAGGCAATATCTTAGAAGAGAGAGAACATTACATGACTAAATTTTAATATGACAAGATTACAGACAAAATTCGAAAAATACATTACTGCAAAATCATACGGTTGAGTAGGATTCGTTCTAGTTAAAAGAAGAGACCATGTGAAACCATTTTTCTCCCTTATGAAGCGAACATTAATTGAAAACTGCTTCTGATTATGTTTTTACATGGTTAACAACGTGAGACCGTGCTTTTGACAAAAAAAATGCTACGAATAGTGACTTGATACAGATCACAGAGAGTCAAGAAGGAAAAGGAAAGGGAGGATTAAATCTATATACAAAGTCTGAAAATCGTTGTACAACATTTTTCTATGCTACAGCAACCTCAACTTCCTCGGAATCTGTTTCTGTTGCTGAAATCAACGATGCTGATTGAATTTTTCCAGCATGGTCAAGACGCATCAAAATCACTCCTCTGGAGAAGAAAAACAAGGTACATGGCTGAATACAGAGTATTTAATCAAGAAATAACTCGTAATACCTTGCAAGCTCAAATACATATGTAATGTAAAACAACTATCACAACTCGTAATACCTTGCAAATCGTGACTGAATGGAGATATCCCGAACTTTTATCCGATTCACTGTTCCACTTTGGCTCACCAACACCACTTGTTCATCACTTTCTCCATCTTCTGTTCAAAATATTTAGAATTCAATTCTACTTTATTATAATGTTCCTAGGTGAATAAATTAGAATTAAAATAATAGGATGTATCACCTCCAACTACGAAAACAGCTACAAGGCGATCTTCAGATGAAAACTACAGCATTTAAAGCAGATGAGTAGCATGACCATAAAAAATAAAAGAACAAAGGCAGAAGTATAAATCGTCTACATTGAGTTCTACAATTGTTGTTTGTCCCATGAAGTCGTCGACATTAATCTTTCCCACAACTTAGGTCCTTTGCTATATTCATTTTTCTTTTTTGTACTTTTGTTGATATGGTGAAAGTAACGTACCTTGTAACCTTTTAAACCAACTCTATTCAATGGTGACGTGCGGAATTTGGCAAGAGGAACTCGCTTCCCAAAGCCATTTTCAGATATGAACAACAGCCATGGACCACTCAAGTCCTTACCACTGCTCCAAATTAAACAAAGAACAGTTAGTTAAATCATGCACTGAAAATAAAACAATATAGATCTAAGTAGAATAAAAAAACCTACAAAAAATGAGGCTCTTAACTAGTAGTACAGACAACTTACACGCGTCTAACTATTAGAGAAGCAGTTGGATGAAGGACAAGGATTAGAGATAAGACTTTACTCAGCCATTTCACCTCAAATCAGGTGTAACATCCAGTTGCAATTCGGATTCTTTTGCCAACCATTTTTTGTCAAAAGTGAAATTGCATTTCGTGTTACAGATGAATGTTTTAAATCAGATGGCTCATTCAACACAAAAATTGCCAATCCATGGAGTTGTACAAATGTAAAAGCATAATTAAAGAAATACAAAATTGTAATTAATATATATTTTCTAGGTCAAACATTTTTCAAGTGTGCTAGTTAGTATAATACTATAACACAAGCAGAAACAAGAAAGACCATGCCTGTACTTTTTCTTCTGTTTTTAAAGATAATTGGTCTAAAATAATTTGATGCCAGAGAAAAAAAATGGAGATGAAAAAATGATCTGAAAAGAGAGAGAAAACAATATCGAAATATTAGTCATTCTATCTCAGAACTAGATATCGAGAGATGAGTTTCAACTTGGGCACTTCTGTACAACCATGAAATAATTTGACAAGTTAAAGGACTCACCACCTGTTTGAATGAATTTCTCAAAAGATATGGTTTTAGAAACGAAAGATGTAGGTAAAACCCGGACTAGGAGCCCAACTAATTGTTCTCCAATCATTAGGTCAGGTCCAATATTTTGAACACTGCTACAGATGCATGCACACTCCATTATTGATATACTGACTACTCATGAGTAGCAACATTTTAAATAAATGTCCAGAACTTAGACCAAGGGAAGCTTGACTAAATTTTAAGCATAAAAAACATGGTTATGTCAAACCAATACAATGGTGTTCTATTGCCAACGTAATATTCCACCATAATGATTGAGAAATTACTGGGTCTGATGAGTTCCTGAAACTTTCCCCAACTCTTTTCCGAAAGATGCTGGAATTATGTCCATGCATGCCATTTTATCCGCTTGTCTCAGTCTCATGGCAACAGAACCTCTTGTATTCCTTCCAAGTGCTCTAATCTAAGAAAAATAAACACATATGGTGAAAACGAACAAGATTTGGGTTTACTATAATTAGAGTTCATCAAATGACCTGAAGCATACTCCCTCTTAAATAACATAGAAAATTATATCCAAATAAAACTAAGATAAAATCAACTGACAACCAAATTGTGAAATTTCAGCTGGAGAATAGGTATAAATCTCCAGTGATTAGTAACTAGTGAAGAAGAACCTTAATGTACAGATACATATACTGAAAGAAGCATGCGAGAGGAAAAAAAATGAAGAATTAACTCACATTCTCACAAGGGCTCAAAATCACCATTCCATTCTGTGAGGCCATGGCCACAAAATCATCATTCGTGCAACGTCGCACCCATTTCAGTTCATCGCCAGGAACCTGTAAGTTGGTTTGTTGTGTTTAAGCTATATGATAATTACATAAACAAAAAATTCAAGAAACGAAGAAGACAAACCAGTTGAATTGCTATGATTCCTGTTGTCCTAATTGATGAGAAATAATTCAAAGAAACTTTCTTGATATAACCATTCATCGTGAGCATCATAAGATACTGGTTTTCTTCGAACTCACTCACAGGGACAATGGAAGTTATTCTCTCACCATCGGATAAGGACAATATCTGGATCAGAAAGAAAAGTCAACCAAAGTTAACCACCATAAAGAAAAGTAATCTGGATCAGATTACTAGAGAAGATTATGATATGCTACTTTTGTCTGGGTAGGACATACTTGGACAAGTGGTGTGCCAGCAGCAGCACGGGTACATTCGGGAATTTTATACGCCCGAGCTGAGTAAACTGTTCCCTTATCGCTGCAAATGGAAAGTAGAGAATACTAGTGATGAACTACTTATCATAATCCAGTAAGTGAGATGCAGGAGATGAATAGCAAGTTCGCAGATGGAGAAAGACAATCAGTCAAGAATTGATGATAGTTATAACGTGGATGAGAACAAACCACAGGTGCAGCATAAATTGCAAACCCAGCTTCTCATTTGTACGAAGGCCAGGGCTAGCCCAAATCAATACCTGCTTACAATTCCATCCTCTATTGGTGTGATTATATCAGTCGCAAAATATACATAATTCGAATCACTAGTTTCTGAACATCCAACGCCATTGTGGCAGCTACAATATTTTATCTACCTGAGAGAGGTTCTTAGGTGCTGTACTGGCTTCAAGCTTAAACTGTTACCCGCATATAAGTCTAATATCCGGGCCTCCTACTACCCTGTAAAAACTTCTCATGAGATATCAATAATTTCTTCGATTGGTAATCTTCAATCTCCATGGCAGGCACCTATCTACTACAGCTATAAAATTACCCTTTCCCTTTAATCATTTTTTTCCGTACACGCTAAAAACCATTATATTACATTACTATGATTGCATTCAATCTGTACTCTCTTATTACAAAATAGCAACTAACCTCAAACTCTCAGAGTTAGTAACTCAGACCTTGTTTACATTAAGTCATGCGTGAAGATTGTACAGGTCAGGATTAGCTTCTTTTTTTTTCTAGAACAAGGTTCCCTAGGGTATATAAACATGATGGTGCTATTATGATTTCCAAAGTAGATTGGTAAATCCAAATTAAGTTTGATTGAATTCCTAATCGACACCAATACCAACTTATTCTGAATCATATTTTTCATGACACCATTTTTAGCGGCCAAATGGAAATTAAAAGAAACAACAAGCTTTGACACCAGAACAAAAATTCATTTTGTACAAAATAATTAACAAACTAAAAATGCAGACAGAAAAAGTTAATATAATTGCAAGCAAAAAGTACCTAAAATACAGCATGTAGTCGTGGGCTCGACAGACGAGAAAATCAGACATTGCGTCATTTACTCTCAACTTCCCAACTGATTTTCCTATAGTCCCACGGTTTTGAAGATTGAATGTATCAGGCCTCATTCTTTTTACATAGCCTTTTTCACTAAATGCCTGAAAGTTGAATCCGGAACATCTCTGAGTAATAACTAATAACTATACAGATAGTATTAATTCTGGAAGATCAAAAATTCTTAGGAGTACCAGTAGCATTTCTTCATTTGGGATAACATCTATCTCTTCAAGTAGGCCACTTTCAGTGTCCTCCAGCATCGAACACCTTGGACTAGAAAACTTGTTCTTTATTTCTATTGCTTCTTCTTCTATCAACTAAGTATCAGAATAAAAATTTCACTATATATAAGATAAACATGTTACATGAGTACATGACAAACCTTTTATTAATGCCTAGCAAAATGACAGACAACAGCATAACTCTTGGCATCCCAGGTAAAGCAAAATCATTAGACATTTAGTTAAAAAATAATTACAGAGAGAAGAAATAGTAGAAGAAATAAAAAATTCATCCTAGGAGATAAACGATAATCATAAATATTATATATTCCTATTTTAATAGATGAATGCGGAAGGAAAAAAAGAAAGAGCGTGAAGGGATCGTTTTATTGCTTTACATTTTGCAATTTCAATCACTCAAATTCGAGATAAACCAATGAGTGTAAGAACAGAATTTAATGCATCAAAATATGTATTCAAATTCTCATACTTCACAAAAAACAGATAGAAGTGAGCATCCACGGAAAATTACCTCAAGTATTTGTTTTTTGCTTGACAGAAGTTCTTGTAGCTTGGAAATTTGTTCTGTCAAAGATTTTCCCTCAGCAACAAACTTATTTCTCTGGAAAACAACATATACAAAACACTCAATACAACAGAAATAGTTTGATATGAGTGTGATCTAGAAACAGCAGAAGTCACGAGATACAGAAGCACCTCAAGAGATGTCAACTTTCTAAGGCTTATATCCAGTATAGCTTCTGCTTGCTTATCAGACAAATTGAACTCTGCAACAAAGAATTTGTTGTTCTGTCTTTTTAATAATAATTAAAAAAAAATACTATTTGTGGTACATTACACATGGTTTCTGGTAATGGCACCAGCATAACAAATCATTCTAAGCATAAAATATTATTATATATCAACCAATCAGCATAGAATAGTAGAAAGATATAGAACCCGTGAATAGAATGCACACACCTAAGACACCCGTGAATAAAGGGTACACGCCTAAGGAATGTAATCAATTGAATAGAAGAAAAATATAGAAAGTTGTGTTCAAGCTCACACCAACGGCATCCAGATTTTACAAGTGCCGCAAGTAAATTAAAATTAGATACTTTAAATCTCTAAACAGGAGCAAACCATAGCCTTATGCCATGATCTAACGCATGTGCAATATGATTTAAATAGAACCAGAGACTAAATGTTTTAACACCTAATACTTATTTTATAATAAACAAGCGCAACTTAGAAAAATCCAAGGAAGATAATCGGTGCCTCCTAAAACATTGCACTCTCAACAAGTATAATCGAGCTTACAATAGAAGAACAAATTAGTTGAGTCACCACATGCTTATTCGTTGGGGAGTATCGGGATTGGGCGCACGCACACAGTCGCAAAATAACAGAAGCATTATAAAGTAATAAATTTAGAAGATCAAAGAAGTTACCTCCTTTCAAATTAGCTGCTGCTGATGCGTGACTTGAAGCTTTCCGGATTATGTCAATAACTCTGTCCAGATTATCAAGCCCCACTATGATGCCCTAAGTTCACAAACAAGCAAAAGAGAGGAGAAGGCCAAAAAGGGAATCAGTAACAACAATTACAGATAGTATATGGCACAGATGTATTCAACTTTTTGAGAAGCACAGTCGATCCAGTTGTATTCATTAGAGAAAGAAACAGTTATAACGAGCATAAGCCACTAAATGACGACTCTAGCAAAGATTACTTGTATCATTTTCATTTTTTATGAATTTAGAAAACAAAGATCTGATCGATTTTAAGCAATACATAAAGCTTGTGACTGGACCAAGACCACTGACTTTCAAGAACTGTTGGCATACCTCAACAATATGATACCTATCTTTTGCTTGTGACAGCTTAAACTTTGCACGCCTTTCAACCACAGAGCATCTAAAATCTAGAAACGCCTGTAAACAGAAAAAGTATTAGAATAGAAACGAGAAATAATTTCTACCCAAAAATAAAAGAAAAAAGCATTAACATATAAGCAAATCCAACACTAGGAAGAAGTTAACATTGACAATACAAATAAAAGAAATGTGAAAATGTAAAACATAAGCAACACAAATTTAGGCAATAAATGGGTCCTTTGATATTCTGAATAGGACAGAAAAGGAAAATGCAAAGTTACAATGCAATGCGAACAATCATGTTTTGTAACAGACAGTGAAGAAACAATGACAGTGCACTGCTATCAGATGAAAATGATAAATGCATTATCCTTTTTAATCCGAAATAACATAATCACTTTCTACATTTGCATAAAAAATTTCACTTCTCCCAAGACAATTAAGTAACAAACATCAATGATGCATTTGTAAATTTGACAATAATTTTACATTTTCAAATGATGTGTACAACTTAACAACACAGGTTGCATGCCTAATAATAATGGAAGTAACCTGAATACCATAATCATTTTGGCACCATTAACCTTGCCAATGCTTTAAGTGTTAAACTTAATTCAAGATCCTGCCGACTTTTAAGTTGCACTACTAGCTGTGCATTTCGAACAGAAGTATTAATTATGGCCCAAAAGTAAACAAGAAAAGAAGAGTGTACACTATACAATATCTTCCTCTCTATAAACCATATAAGCTGCAGCCAATTTTTTGGCTTCACCCTCTAATGATCAAAGTGTACAAAGCTTATTTATTGTTTATTGATCTTGAGGCAGTTTGTGGCATCACCCAACAAATTTCGGGACTCAACAAAGGCAGCCATGGCACAAGCTAAAAATGTAACCCTTCCATTTACAGTTTTCTGTTCTTTATATGGTTAATGGCTTTAGGTAATAAAAGTCGCCTCCCTTTCCAGTTTATACAGGTCATTGGACATCCATTTATATACACATTCCATTCAAACCATTCCATCTCATTGTCGACCACAAACAAAATCAAATACCTTGTCCACTGAAAAGGTGTGCAAGCCAGGAGAATGATCTCACATTAGTTTCTTCACATCTACAGTAAGGTTTTAGACAATAAAACTCCTATTTTAGGAAAATAAATTTCGACATGCCACTGTAACTCCATTCCAAAAGACAAGGTAAAAGGCCAATGAGCCATTCACAAAGACTAATAGATCCCAAGAGTCAGCTAGTCCATATTGAGCTAATTGTCAAGTACGGGAGTTGTCCAAGTGTCTAAGACCTATGTAAAACATTGGGTATGCTTTAGGGTGATTAGCTTGACTTTGTACATTGTCACACTTGTGGACCCCCAAGGCACCATATCGCATCAACAAGCCCTATAGCTTTGGTGCATCACGTCAGACCAACCATGTTCCTGTGCAATCCATCAACTCCATAAACCATTTCCTTGGTGAATTATCATGCTAGTTGCAAGCTGATTAGTCACCCCTCGCCACTGAACATAGATATTGTTTTCTTGCCTCTTTCTGTTGACTTTGGTTTCTACATGAAAAATAAGTCTGTTCTTGCCTTGGATCAGCCTAAGGGATGACGTTATCTTCTCTTGACAAAAAAGCTCAATTCCTGTCTCTTGCATATGTTTTAAGACAACTGCTATTCCCAATCAACTTTTCAGAGCCACCTAATCTTTTATTATGAACAATGATGAAGCAACAATGAATGGTATCAGTTCATACTTTTCTAACATTTCATATATTGTTTATTATTTCCCTGCAATACTGAGGGCCCATTTGGCATGACTTTTGCTTTTACTTTGTGTAAAAGAACTTTTAGAGGAAGTTACCTTAGTTTTTGTTTGGAAACTAATTTTTAAAAAATCTTCATATTCCAGAGGTGCTTTTAGAGAAAGTCACAATGGACCAACTTCCTTTAACAGTTCTTCTAACTACCAAAACACTTTCATAAAATTAGACAAACGGGTCTAAAAGCAACTTTTGGATCTCAAAATCTCCTTTTGGCTCTTCAAAAGCCATGTCAAACAGGCCATGAGTATGCCATGTCAAATATACTCAATAAAAGACTCGATGCTCCTCTTTGTGAGAGGCTCTCTCGTTAAATAGGACTAAAATAACAACTAAATATGGAAGCAATCAATTACATTATTAATTAATGGTAAAAACAATCTCTTTCTATCTAATATAATTATAATAATATAATCGTAATCTTCAACGATCTTCGGAATCTTATTCAATCTCCTTGACATCCCCCTCAAATTGATGCTGGTAAAAGCATCAATTTACAATCATGAACTGACGACAATGACAATATTTGTGCACACTAAGAAGAAATCCAAATTAGAGCAACCAACTACGAAAATTAGTGACGACGAGAAACCAAAAACAACAAATAATGCAAAAACAACAAAGAACTACTCCAAAGCCACTCCAAGAACACTCCAAAGATATTACGAGATACTACGAGAACACTCCAAAAATACTACGAGAAACTACGAGAACTCACTCCCCAAGAAGAATTTCCAAAAGAAATTCACGAAGTGTGCCGACACACACAATGAGCTCTATCTGTCGGGAGAACTTGGTCCAATAAATAATTCGTGTTCCAACAAAAGCTCTAATGCCAAAACACCGGCCACAACTGCAGGTGGAAGAAATCCCACAAAACAGCTTACATCAAAAAACAAAGATGATCCTCCTATAAAAATCCAAAACTTGAGCTCATCACCTGAGCAACCAAAACGCGATGGTCTGAACTTCCATGTATTTCTCTCCTCAACCAAAAAATGATCCCTTTTTTTTTTAATCCAGTATTGTGCTAACATTAGCCCAAAACACCAATTCCAAAATCAAAATTAAAAACTATACTAACACAACTAACAATTCAAATCTCCTAGCCCACTTGACTACCGATCAAATACAAATCTGGCCCAACTATCCGAAACCACTAAACAAGCCCAATAATAAGACTTAACACACTAAAAAACCCAGCCCAACCAGCAATATAAATGTTTTAATAACAACCCAAGTTTGGCCCAAATAGGAGATAACAGAAAGGCCCAAAAATATTTTCTTTAAATAGATGCTACCCAGCCCAGAATTTCAGCAACAAAAGAACCCTGCAACCCACGATCTCTTAACCTATTGTGCACAATTTCAGCAACCAAGAAGTCGGAATCTACCACGGTCGACGATTCTTTAATAAGACAACAATCAGAAACTTGAATCTACTAGGTAGGATACTAGGGTTTGTGGTGGACTATTGGCGAGGAATGGAGGGAATGAACAGAAGCACACGAATTTATAGTGGGCTGGTTTATATATGGGTCGTATAGGTATATGTGTAGCAGCAGAAAGCTATGCTAAAGAACAACAACTAATGCAGCCTTTTATTTGAAAAAAAGCAGACGCATCGAACGACATTTTTTTTTCCTTAGAACTAATGAAAAATTTGGAGATGAATCTACAAGAACAGAGGTTGAAAGCCTCGTTACGTTGAAAGGAACATTAACAGGAAAAGAAAAAAGAAACCATTGAGGATGAAGACCAGACAGGAGGAGCTTTTAGAGCAAAAGCTCCTCCCGCCGTGAGAAAACTCTATCAAGAAAATGAGAGAAAATTTTAAGAAATTGACTCTGATACCATATCAAATATACTCAATAAAAAACTCGATGCCCCTCTTTGTGAGAAGTTCTCTCATTAAATAGGACTAAAATAACAATTAAATATGGAAGCAATCAATTACAACATTAATTAATGGTAAAAACAATCTATCTATATCTAATACAATTATAATATNATGTCAAATATACTCAATAAAAGACTCCATGCCTCTCTTTGTGAGAGGTTCTCTCATTAAATAGGACTTAAATAATATCTAAATATGGAAACATTCAATTACAATATTAATTAATGGTAAAAACTATCTATCTATATCTAATACAATTATAATAATATAATCTAATCTTCGACGATTTTCAGAATCTTATTCAATCTCTTTGACATGCCACACTATCAGATTGTTCAATTATATTACAAACCTTAACATAGACCTGTCGACTGCCGCACATGATCCTCACTTCATTACTAAATCATTTAGCCTCCGTTCGGAAAGAAGTTATAAAGGTTTAATTTTTAAATAATAGAAATGAGTGGTGGTTGAGTGGTTAGTACTTGTAGGTCCATTGAAATATGTGGTTGAAATAAAGTTTGACCAATTTATAAAGGATTTATAAGTTTGCCAAATGGAAGCTCAATGACAACGTAATTTGATTTCTTAATGGTAAATGACATGTAACATCAAAGATGATATTTCACAGAATTTTTTGTCAAAATAATTTACACCAATCAAGCATCCCTTACTTTATGAGAATTACAAAATATAAATGTAAGATAATGTTAGAAGGTGAAGTATCGAATTGGTAAACAAATGGAGCCTAGTATAACAACTTCCAGTTATCCTCTTTTGTTCTTAAACAATTATTGTTACCTGAGTTTTTATATCAATAAAATTATTTTATTCTTCCTCATAATTCTGCAGACTGGAAAGTCAATCCTAGATAGAGATCTTATCATTTAGTTGAAAATCCCAGTGCTTAATTATCCATCAATTTAATCCTTAGAATCGGAAGCTGCCATTGATAAAACTGCATAGCAGTCAAATATCTTAGATCTCAGTATTCGTATTAGAGGTTACTTTCCCAAAATCAAGAACAAAATGGATATGTCAAAAAATTGAAGATATCATTTCAATGTATGCGACACATCAGCTATATGTGCAAAAGTGACAGTGAGGTAAGAATTTGTAACCTGAAGCAATTCTTTTAAACCCATTTGTTTCGGTTGACCATTGAGGATACTGTAATAAAGCAAATAAACAAGGTCAACACAGAACATATATCTTCAATGCATTAGAACATAGCTGTTTACCAGAGAAGTGAAAGAGACACAGAGACCACAATAGAGAAACAATTATGTGCACCATTCTCCATTCACCCATCACACCAATTGAGAATATCCAAATAATAAAAATATGAATCACATGACAATCTAATATCGAAAAAAGAAAAATATCTCCAAAATCCAAACTACAATTTGGCCAATAATAAGGCGACCATATTTTCATTAATACAATGCAACATTTTGCAATATAGGTTTCTAAATCATCTAGATAAACATATGAAGAGTTATTGTTGCCTGAGTTTTTATATAATGTATATAACAGAAAAAAGAAAAGAGCATAAATGCAGTATATTACGAAAAATAAAAATCATATCCCCATATCCTTTATTAAGTTGTCACCTAGCTTTTCATTAGGTAGAAATGTCATCTTTCGTCAACCATGCCGATATATCACAGAAAGAATCCCCTCCCCCTCCTTAAGCTAGAATAACAAAAACAACGTTAGCAAAGGAATTGGTTTTCTGTCCAAAAACAATTAGATTGCTTATATATACATAATTAATGCTCCATTACTACCACTCAAACAATGAGAAAGACCACATTTCTACTCCTTTTACGCAGCAAATGAAAATCTCTCAAAGTAGTATTGTTCAGGAAACTGCTTACCCCACCATGTTGCAGCTAAAAGTAGACTGGAGTGCTGTTAAACGATATAGATTATTCAAGATAATGGATGGATCAGATCCTCTTTTAAGCTGGAAGATTGGGAAAAAAAATAAAGAAAATAGATGAAATTAAATATTATAATATTGAAGCTCGGCATTTGTAAAATTGGAACTATAGGTCATAGAACAAAAAGGTGAATAAAAATGCAAGAAAGGCGATTATAGAAGTACCTCAATGACTATGCGCATTCCAGATCGATCACTCTCATCACGAATATCACTTATGCCTTCTAAAATCTAGTAAAACCAAAAGGTTCCAACAAAGAATACAAAGCATTAACTGACTTAAAACTCTAAATGACGCCAAGAAATTGAATAAATCAGAAATAGGAAAGCGAAAAAAGGATGGTCATTCTAGAAAAGTGGAAACTGCACTTGACTAAAGGTTATATAAAAGAGAGGAGTAAATATGCCGGGAAGTAACATTTTTAGTCATTTAAAAAACTATTCAAACAATCAGTTAATTTATATAATAAGATTAGTTAAGCACTTAATTTCATATAAATTTATATGATACGCACGGGAGTTTAGTCCCAAAAATATACCAATATCGAAAAGATAAATAATTATTGACCATCTCATCTAAAAGCTTAATTGACCAGAGGTTACATTTATTTAGTTAATTTAATCTTCAGCCTGCCAACTCATGTTGGCCGAATTTATCAAAGGCCTAACACGAGCACAATTTTCATTCATAGGTGGTGTAAAGACTTCAGCTCTAGTTATGGTACCATGATGAAACGGCTCATCTGATAGCTTAAAAGATTAGAGAAAGGACACATTCCTTTATTTAACTTTTATCTTCAATGCTAACTTATGTAATGCATTCCGGTTAATATATACAAAACAAAAAGCTTAAATTATGATATTAGTTAATTTAATCTTCAGCCCATCACCTCATGTTGGCCAAATTTATCAAAGGTCTAACACGTTTCATAGGTGGTGTACAGACTTGAGCTCTAGCTATTGTACCACAATGAAATGGCTCATCTGATAGCTTAAACAATTAGACAGAGGCCACATTTGTTTATTTAACTTTCATCTTCAACACTAACTTATATTATACCAATTATAAAACTTCTGGCGAATATATACAAGACCAACCCATGAATTTAATTCTAGAGATGGGAGGAGAAAAGAGATAATATAATTTAACTATTTATACAATCAGAAGAATATGCCCAAATGAAGAAATATAAATTAAGTCATGAGATACCTTATTTTCCACAAGTTCAGCAATTTTCTCCACAAGGGATGCTTTGTTAGTTTGATACGGAATCTGTCCCAATTATAAAGCAAATTAAAATGTTAGTCAGATATGGAATCTGTTACAATTATAAAGCAAATTAAAATCAAATGTTACTCTACATATCCCATAATTAATGTCAAAAGAAATATAAGTTAATAGTAATACACAGGGAGCGGGAAAATAAGAAACCTCTTTTATGATGATTGCTGCACGACTAGTTCTGGAATCAAGTAATTCAACATCAGTTTTCCCTCTGATTATGACGCGCCCTCGTCCAGTTCTATATGCCTCTAAAATGCTAGACGAGAATAAATAGGCAGTCAAAAAATTATATCACAAATCATACATAAACTAGGTCCAAAAAGAAAAAAAGAAACCTCATGCATATAGAATCAAAAACAAACTCAATTGTACAATATGATCTCATCCCATCCAGAGTAATTTATGTGCTATGTCAGAGGTTAAACATCATCTTCTTTCCATAAAGTGTTTTTTACATATTCTATGATATGAATGTTGCGATAAAAAGCACACTTTCAAGTATACTGTTTGTTTGGCAATGAAGTGACAAAATAATTGAGAAAAGGTTGTGATTTCAATAACCTACCCAATGGTACCCATTATTACTCCTCCTGTTGGGAAGTCAGGTCCAGGCATGTACTCCAGCAATTCTTGCAACTGTTACAAAAGAAACATACAAACACAGAGAGACGGAGAAAGATGTTCATAACCATCGGTTTTCTGTATAAACATTGATAATTAGCTTCAATCGGATTTTCTATTCTAGAAATAGATTGTATCATACTGAAGAGAGGTGAAAAATCAAAACTCATCATAGGTATCTAGGAGAATACCCAAATGTGAGCATGTTATTCAGTTTTCTCTTCCAAAGTTGATACACGGAGGAATATTAAGGGCATGTTTGAACCACATTTTTTTCTTGAGAATGTATTTTGGTATAGTAGATTGATGGAAAATGTGTGGTTGAAAAATAAGGAAAAGTCTTGGGTTTGCGTGTAATATTATTTTATTGAAAATGTGTGGTTGAAAAGAAGCGAGAGAAAAATGTATTTTGAAAACAATGGAGATCAAACAAGGGCTAAATATTCTCCGTAAACGTTTATGCCAAAGTTCAATTATGGCCGTGTTCAAAGAAAATGTAAATTTGTTTTTAATTTCTTAAGGGACCTTGTTTCAACACAATGCTTCAAACAAATAGCGATTATATGAATGTTAAGTTCAACATCATGCTGCGGAGCGTAAGCAACTTCTCAAAGTTTTGTTCTCTACTGGGGAAAAAACAGATGTCAAAATAACCAAAGGACTTGTTTATCACATATTTTACACTCGCTCAAGTCAAGGAAGAAGGAACCACGGATGTGAAAGAAACAACCTCGAATTAAAAGTTTAGGACTTAGTTTTTACATTTTCAATTATTCAAAAAAATAATAATAAAAATAAAAAACTCATATAGCCAACGTCAAGTTTACTCGGAATAAGGTTTAAGTTCAGAAGAAAAAGGGAAAGGAGCACATAAGATAATGATGTTTGACTAGTAAAATAAATACCGTTGCTTCAGGATTATGAATCAGCACAGACAGTGCATCTACCAACTCCCCAAGATTATGTGGTGGTATATTTGTAGCCATTCCAACCTGAGAACAAGAAGAAAATAAAACTGACGATAAACTATAACCCACAAACAGCCATTTAGATTTTTAAGAGTAAGGGAAATCATGTTGGAAAGATAAGAGATTCAAGTGGGTAACTGCAATCCCAGAAGCACCATTCAACAGCAAGTTCGGAACACGAGCAGGGAGCAAAGATGGCTCTTTTTGGGAGTTGTCAAAATTTGGAACAAAATCAACCTGCAATATATATGCAGTTAAAGAAATCATAACTAAAAATTTAATACCAAAAACAAGTGAACAACTTCAAGGATAGACACTGACAGTATCTTGGTCCAGGTCTGCCAACAACATTGCCTCAGTGAGTGCCTGAAGGAAGTACCTCAAACATATTAACGTGCCCATCAAGTTCAAAACATTACATCAGGAATATTAAAATTATAAGGAACCGTGAAGAATTTCTGTCGCCATTTAAAGTAGAATATGTATGAAAAAGAATGGCGTAACTATATCGAACTTCAATGTTTTGAGACAAGTAGAAGTTCAAAACCTTCTGTTCCCTTCAGCTTTTATTTTAATTAGTAGCATATTTTAACGAGCATTCATCAAGGGAATTTTCATGTTTTGTCATGTTAGGGCAGCATTGAGGTCTAGTAATTCTGTCAATAGGTTATAATCATTTCGTAACATCAGCCAATTTGAACTTTTTTTTATGGAGTTAAATATGACAATTGAGCACTCTTAGATCTTCATAAAACCCTGGAAGCCTATCCTCCTTATAACTACCGCACTTTGTTATCAGAAATCTTTTGAAGAGCTCTTCAATTGCTTCCTCGTACCAAATCACCGGGTGATAGCTGATTCTGATTTAGGAATTGGAGGAGATCAATGTGATGCCAATCACTGCACAAACTTGAACAACCAAGGAAGTTAAAACGGAAAGAAGAAAGATGTTAAGAACTGTTTGTGCATCCTGTAGACTGTGGAAAACTGGAAGTCAAGGACTAGTTTTCTCAGCACTAGGGGTGAAAAAATTGCAGGAAAAATTAGAAGCTAGTAAAGCTCTTTGCAAGGTCACTGTAGTCTTAGATTTAAATTTTGTTTCAGAATATGTTAATAAGGATTTTTAGGGGAAAAGGAAGGGGGGATCAGGGGTTGCCGCATGTTCCTTCTGATTTTATTTAAACTAGCAGATATTGTGGCATTGTCTTTTATCAGCACTGTTGGTGATAGTTTTGTCTTTTCCTCGATGAGGGAAAAATAGATACATTATCATCTTTTTCAGTAAAATATATTTGGAGCTGCCTTGAATCTTCCTAAATCCTATAAGCCTATTTGTTTTCAAAATTATTGCTCTTTCACTTCAGTTATCTTCTTGTACATCTGTGTAATTGCTTCCCCTGCAACACTTGTCATCTTTCTAAGCAATAAAGTTTTGACGGACAAGTATCAAAAGATTAGCATTAACACAGCCAATAGAATGAATTTATATCAACCTACCCTCAGTCTGCATTCTGTGTAACGCATTGCTGCGGGAGGATCTGCATCAATTGAACCAAAATTCCCATGCCCTTGAATGAGTGGGAAGCGCAAGGAGAAATCCTGAGAAGTGTGGATTAAAATTGCAGAAAATAACAAATGAACGAAATCCATCACCCAACCACAACACAGAGAGAGAGAGAGAACATTCTTCTGGTTCTTTTGTGATAACAAATAATTCATCAATTTGACATGGAAGTGAGAGGGCATATACAGATGTTAACAAGACTGCAAAATATCAGGCCCTCTCCCCCAAATACCGTATTTATTATACTCGAGGATATTGATAGTAAACTGATTTCGTAAAATCGACAAGGAACAATTTTACAAAATCTATAATTATCTGCTTTTGAACTATCAAGATCTTAAATGATTACTTCTTATTGGGTAAAGATCCGATTCAGTCAATTATAAAATCATTCAAATTGGAATAGTACCTGAGCCATTCGAACCAGCGAATCGTACACAGCATTGTCTCCGTGAGGATGGAATTTACCAAGCACCTGCAATTAAAGCAAGCAAAACAAAAGGGAAATTCAGAAAGGGAAAACAAACACAATGATGATAAAAATGCATCATGGCTCGTAAATATCAATATAGCAAGAGAAACGAACTCAATATAGATTGAATACAACCTCGCCAACAACTCTTGCACATTTCTTGTGAGGTTTCCTCGAGGAAAGCCCCAATTCATGCATAGCATATCTGTTCAAAATAAATAGAAGATAGTTATAACTCCAGTCAGAAGTCACGTTTCAACAACGCGATGCATGGTTGCATACAGATCGAAGACATAAGCTGCACACAACTACATGCAGAAAAACTAGTAAAGAATGATATATGCACAAATACGATGTCAGTCAAATGATATCCTATAAGTAGGCAATCCATGAAGAATGAACGATTCTGTTGAATCAACATGGCATTTAGATGTTCTAATGATCTCAGATGAACTAGTATCAATACTAGAAAGGCTAATTTACCCAAATCGTATTTTAAAGGTAGGGAACTAATCATAATATATATGGAGTATGGTAAAAAGGGAAGCAACCATTTCTATATGTATTTAAATTTGCTCCATAAATGCCCTTTTGACCTTTTGATCTTGGTTAACCAAAGATTGAAAATGTTTCAGTTTTCGCTTTTCATGAATCAGTGAAGCTCTTTCCCAAAGCTAATAAATAAGGGCAAATGCCATACAAGAGGTCCAAGTTACTCAAACTCGGCCCATGTATGCCCCATTTCTATCATGTTCCAGATGGGCTTGCCAAAAGTCGAGCTAGATTTATGACCTGTGCTGGAGTTTGGAACTTCCGTTCAAGATAACATATATCATTATATATTTGTCTAGTTGTGATATAAAAGTTTAAAACAGGACGATTATAAACAATACAGATTAAACAACAGACGAATGACAATAGATTACTATCATATAAAGTAAATCTGGTAGACATGGGATTGTTATTATTCTTGTTAAACATTGAGCCGGGGGGGGGGGGGGGGGGGGGGGG
>CAIGRB010142304.1:22663-33484 GCA_903798255.1 Fraxinus quadrangulata | reverse complement strand
CTTGTATTTTGTCTCTGATGAGATGGCAATCTATCTCTATATATTTAGTTCTCTCGTGAAAGATGGGATTTGTGGAAATATAGATAGCTGATTTATTATCACAATACAACCTGGCTGCTTGAGTGTGCTGAATCTTCAAATCTTTAAACAAGTATCTCAGCCAAGTTAATTCACAACAAACATTAGCCATCGCCTTATACTCTGCCTCAGAGGATGACCTTGATACTACACTTTGTTTCTTCGATTTCCAGGAGACTAAGGATGATCCAATAAAGACACGGTAACCTGTGACTGACTTTCTAGTGTCTGGACAACTTCTCCAATCTGAGTCTGAGTATCCTTTTAGCTGAAGTTCAGAGGTAGATGGATAAAATAACCCTTATGTCCCGGGGCTCTTTTAAGATACCTTACCACCTTGTGTGCTGTACTGAGATGTGGTATTCTTGGCTGATCCATGTACTAACTTAGAATCTGAATTGAATAAGATATGTCTGGCCTAGTTATGGTCAAATATAACAGGCGTCCAATGAGTCGTCTGTAGATGGATGGATCATCAAGCACTTTCCCTTCTTCTTTGGAAAATTTGATGTTTTGATCAAGTGGAACCTTTGCTGGGGTTGATCCTATGGTTCCTGAATCTGCTAAAATATCCAATGTATACTTTCTTTGACAAATATGAATTCCCTCTTTCGATCTGGCCACTTTAATACCCAGAAAGTACTTCAGCTTTCCCAGATCTTTGATCTTAAATTGAACATCAAGTGCTATCTTGAGGCTGTTTAAGGCTTCCAAGCAATTTCCTGCTATGATTATATCGTCCACATAAACTAAGACTGCAACAAATGAATCTTGAGTAGTTCTAACAAACAAGTTGTAATAAGCTTTGGACTGAGTGAAACCATGCTGAAGAATGAAGTTGGATAACTTCGCATACCATTGTCTTAAGGCTTGTTTGAGTCCATATAAGCTTTTGTGAAGTTTGCACCCTTTGATCCATAAACACTGTCATACCCTGGGGGCAGCTCCATATACACATTTTCATTCAAATCTACATGCAAGAAGGTATTGTTTACATCTAATTGGTATAGGAACCAACCTCTTATAGCTAGCTGCAAAAGCAAGCAGGGTTCTAACAGTGACAAGTTTGGCTACAGGGGAAAAGGTTTCATGGTAGTCTAAACCTTTTTGCTGGGTGCAGCCCTTTGCCACCAATCTGGCTTTGTGTATTTCCACACTTCCATCAGTATTGAATTTTATTTTGTAAACCCATTTACACCCTATTGCCTTCTTTTTGAGTGGAAGATCAACCACGACCTATGTGTTATTCAACTCAAGAGCTTTAATCTCATTTTTAATGGCTTTACACCACTTAGGAAATTTAATAGCCTCTTGGTATGTTTTTAGCTCATTATTTGTAGTTATCGAAGAGATAAAGGCTTTATGAGGCACACACAATTTTTCATATGATATGGTAGAGTTAAGAGGATATGGACTACCTGAAGGGATAGAACCTACCTTCTTGTTTAAAGTCTGCAATGGGGAAAGTAAACTGGCCTGTTGACATACAAAGTCTTGTAGCCTTGCAGGAGTTCTTCGAATCCTAGTAGACCTTCTAGGCAGATAGGAAGTGGTCTGATTGCTGTCAGGTGCTTGTTGGTTTGGCTGCTGTAAAGTTGGATCAATTTGAGAATCGTCAGTGTAAACTGCTCTATAGGTTCTGCAGGATCAGGAGATTGATCAGATTGATCCTCTTCCTCTTTGTAAATGTTCACTGGGACAGAATTGACAGGATTTTGAGGGAAGCATAGATTAGTAGGATCTGGTGGAGTGTGCATATTTGTGGTTTTAACTTCTTTGTATGGGAAAATAGTTTTATGGAATATAACATTCCTTGATATGAACATCATTTTTGTTTCCAAATCAAGTAGTTTGTAACCTTTAACATTGAATGGGTATCCTAAGAAAATGCTTTTTTTTTCCTCTAGAGTCAAACTTATGTCTGCCATTCACGAGTGTTGTGGAGTAAGCTAAGCATCCAAAGACCCTCAAATGAGAATATGTGGGTTTGTTTTGAAATAGCATCTCCAAGGGACTTTTATTTCCTAGAAGTGTTGTGGAAGTTCTGTTAATCAGATACACAGCAGTCAGGAGACATTCACTCCAATATTTCAATAGAATGCCACTCTGAAATCTTAGGGCTCTTGCAACGTTTAATATATACTGATGTTTCCTCTCAACAATAGCATTTTGTTGAGGAGTTTCAACACAAGTTCTTTGATGGATGATTCATTTATCTAGATAGAATTGCTTCATATTAAATTCTTTTCCATCTTCACTTCTCACAACTTTGATTTTGCTTTAAAATTAAGTCTCTATCAGTTTATAAAAATTTTGTAAAGAACTGGTGGCTTCTGATTTTAGTTTCAGCATATATCCAGGTGCACATACTAAAATCATCCACTATGGTTAGAAAATAACGTGATCCATCATAGCTAATTTCATTGCAAGGTCCTCAGATATCACAGTGTATTAAATCGAAATAATTTTCAGATTTGTGCTGACTAACAGGAAAAGGAAGTATATGTAACTTAGCTAAAGGGCATACAGAACAAGGATTATTCTGTGAGGCTAACTTAGGTATGAAGTCTTCAAGAACAAGTGCAGAATGGGACATCCGTCCCATTCTGTAGTGCCAAATGTCAAACTCCCTTTGATGATTGATAACGGAGGCTGTAAGGGGAAAGGTGCTGCTTAGATGATTGAAGGTTTCCTAAAGGGCCATAGGTGAGACTACTGAAGGCAGAACTTGATAGAGGCCAGACTTTGCTTCACCCATTCCAGTCGTTGTCCAAGTCGAAAGGTCCTGTATAAAATAGACATTGGGAAGAAAACAACAAAACTATTAAGTACTTGAGTGAGCTTCTTAACAGATATAAGATTGAAGAAAAACGAGGGAACACATAGTACATCCTGAATAACCAATTTATCTGTGATATGTACAGCCCCAACATAGGTTACTGGGGCACTAATCCCATTTGGCAAACTTACTAAGCAATCAGCTTTAGATTTGATAGAAGATAGAAAAGATAGATTGCAGATCATATGATTTGTTGCCCCTATATCCAAGATCCAAGGGGCTGTAGAATTATTGTACTTTGAAGAGTTAAAAGTAGATGAGCAAAGTGATATACCAGAAATTTTTGGAAGGACATTGTCTGAATCTGAGGCAACAATACTTTGAACCCGGTTTGGTAAAGAGATCATGTTTTGATTTGCTGATGATTTTAGGATATCGATCAAGTGAGAGTATTCCTTTTGAATGAGAGACACATTAGCCTTGTTGTTCTGCTGCTCCTGATTTGTGGGTAGGCAAATAGAGGCCTGATTTGCTGCTGGCGTGTATCTGCTCTTTCTCTTATCTGTTGCTTGGTGGGTATCCATATAGCTTGTAACACTTGTTTGTAGTGTGGCCTGGCATCTTACAGTGGAAGCGTATAGGTTTGTTTGGATCCTTCAGAAATATCTCAAGTGAGTGACCTGAAACCTTACAATGAGTGCAATAGTACCTATCTCTTCTACGTGAAAAGGAATTTTGTCTGCCATTATCCCTGAAGTTTCCTTTAGCCAGTAACGCCATTGCTTCATTGATGGCACCATCATTTGATATCTGCCTTTTTTCTCTTCTTGCTGGATTATAGCATATACTTCATTCAAGGAGGGAAATGGCTTGTTCAAAAGAACATGTGCCTTAATGGCTTTGTAAGAATCATCCAATCCCATTAGGAATTTCATTATCGAGTTACGGTTATGATTCTCAACTACAGTTTTTAGACCTCCACATGTGCAATTAGGGACTGATTCATAGTTTATCAGTTCATCAAGCAGAGTTTTAAACTAGAAAAATACACACTTGCACCATCCTGACTTTGAGATAAACCTGTGATGGCTTGCTTAATCTCGAAAATTCTGAGTGCATTCTGTTGTGCAAAGCGTTGTTCCAACTCTTTCCGTAGCTAATAAGCTGTTTCAGCATACGTAGTGCTGTATTTGATGTCCATAGCCATGGTGTTTTGAGCCAGGTAATAACAATATCATTACACCGAAGCTAATGCTCCATCAGTGGGTCATTGGGTTCCTGAGGTTCTTAAATAATTCCATCTACAAATCCTAGCTTGTTCTTTATCCTGAGAGCTCTCTTCATCGATCTTGTCCATGAGTGGTAATTGTTGGCATCAAGTATGTGAGTAACCAGAATAGATCCAGTACCATCATCGTTCCCAATGTAGTATGGGCTACTGAAGTTGGATCATGAACTGTTGTATTGTCATTATGGTTAGTGTTTTGTGGAAGGTTTGATGATTGATTATCTCATTCAGCCATAAGGTTCTGATACGAAGTAAAATCTGAAATAAACGAATTGTAATGGATGGAAATTTGCTGTGAAATTGATTCTTGAATTCCACTTGATGATTATACAAGGTACAAGGTACAATATATATACACTTAAGGTGAGGAAAAATGACAAAATTAGTTAAACAAAATGAAAGAATATTCTCCTAACAGAAACCATGTGCAAGGCAAAACGGATTGTGGAGCATCTAGTCTTCTAGGATCTTCCAATCAATAGTGAGCAGCTGATGAAGCTGGAACAGATGATTAGGCATCTGATGGAGGTAAGATGGTTGATTAGGCTGCCAGCTCCTTTAATTCTTTAGTTCCCTTAAGCTCGTGCTTCTCCCTACCTTGTGCTTCATCTACCAACAAACCACATATAAAATGGAACAATTCACCGAGTTATACATTCATGAAATAGTTAGACTTCCAAAATCTATAGTATCGAAACGAGACCCAAGATTTCTTTCAACATTTTGGAGAAGTCTTCAGAGTATATTAGGCACTAAGCTAAATTTTATCACTTCCTTCATCCCCAAATAGATTATCGATCCGAAAGAACCATTCAAACATTAGAACATATGTTTAAGAGCATGCATTATGGACTTCCCAGAAAGTTGGAGTAAGTATATACCATTGGTAGAATTCTCCTATAATAATAGCTACCATACATCTATCAGCATACCTCCTTATGAAAATTTATATGGACGTCGATGTCGATCGCCTTTATATTGGGACAACGTTGGAGAAAGATAATTAATTGGTCCTAGAATTTCAAGATATGCTCCAAGCTATAGAGTGAATTCGACAACCCATGTTAATAGCTCAAAGTCGACAGAAAAGTTATGTTGATGAACAAAGGCGACCTTTGGGATTTGCAGTCAGTGATGAAGTTTTTGTGAAGATAGCACCCATCAAATGAACAATAAGATTTGGAAAGAAAAGAAAACTTAGTCCCAGGTTTAGGGCCATTCAAAATTTTCGAAAGAGTTGGACGTGTTGCCTATAAATTAGAACTATCAAACTCGATGGATCGGTAGCATAATGCATTTCAAGTTTTGATGCCACGAAAATATGTTCCCGACCCATCGCATGTACTGAAGGAAGTTCCAAGCGAATTACAATCAGATTTAACCTACAAAGAAAAGCTAGTGGAGATTTTAGCTCGATAAACAAAGAAACTACAGAACAAGTCAATTTTCCATGTGAAGGTACTTTGGCGAAGTGAAACAGTTAAAGAAGCAATGTGGGAATGGGAGGTGGAAATGCAAGAAAAATACCCTAAACTATTGAGGTAAATTTCAAGGATGGAATTTCTATAAGGAATGGAGATTGTAACATTCCTTAAATTTTGTATTTTCTAATTAATTTAATTATTAGTTCAATCCTTCAAATGATTGATATATTATTGATTTTTGAAACCCGTGTGATTTCAAGATTTAAAAGGTTAAGGGAAGTTCGATAATTTGAGAAAAAAGGGTGGGTTTAATCTTAAAAACTATAAATTGGGGGCCTAATGAAAGGAAGGATAACTTGAAGGACTAAGAGAATAATATACTGACATTTATCTCCAAAAACATTTAACTGATAACTTTCATTACTCATCCAGGGAACACGTGGCAGGAAAAAAGTGGTCTGGGATTCTAAGATTGAGCTGATGAGTAATGTGCTTGCTTAGGTGAGAAATTTAGTACTCAAGGTTTAATGTTAAAATGGAAGAAAACCCTCCTTTTTTGTATCACACGTGATCTTATCCTGGTGTTGAACTTCTCTTATACTAGTATAAATAGGACACCCAACAATAGAAATCTTATAGCAATTCTATCAGCCAAGAGCACTCCAAGAAGATAATTAAGTGATTAAGGTAATGAATTCATCAAAGGAGATTGTTATAAGACAATTAAATTCTTATATCAGGAGTCTTGAAAGGCAATTAAATTGTAAGAGAAACTTTTGAAATAAAAAGGGAAAGCACAGAAAACTCACTCCATTAATGGAGATTCTGAAGCTCCAGGTGGTACCCGTGCTAAACCAGGGGTATTTGCACTTGTATTCTTACACTTATGGTATATTAGAGGTACTCGTGCTCCTCTCATATTAAATAAATCTGGTTTGGAAGGCACCCGAGTCATCAGAAAGTTATTCTAAGAACATGATATTGAAATCAGATTCTGAAATAATTGGTTTGTATAATTTGACTAGACCAATTCGAGAATTTGTTCCTCCTCTGATACGTGAGTAGAATATGTAGCTAAGAGTTACATTATTTATGTGATTCCTTGTATGAGGCTATGTGGAATGAAATTATGTGAATAAGTTCACTGCTATGCAATCATTCATCACAAATAAAAAATATATTTTGGAATTGTTTATGAGCATGGCATGAACATGGTACATTCCAACATTGATTGGTATGCATAATGGTGTGTAAATCGAAAATTGTAGACCAACGTGGCTCATATAGGCAGTTGCAAAAGGACACTCATTGGATCACCAGCTGGTTCAATGATTGAATGAGTGCTCATTTGGTGTTGGGATGCCTCGATGGTGATCAATTGTGCAAATAACCAGCATTCCTAGACAAATATAACCCATGGCTAGTTATGAAATTATTGTGTCAAATAGGGCACATGTACATGAAAGAGTTTAGCCATACTTATGTTTAATTAAAGCGAGCTCGGGTGTACAGATTTTTGATTTCATACGGGCCCAAAGAGATTAAGGTAGATATGTAAGAAAAGAGCATAACATGGCATGCATCAAGTGCACACCAACACCATATTTTACTTACTTAGTTGTTATACTCATTTCCTTTTTCCTACCACTTTTAAGAAACAATGATGCATAATTACATAGAGTATATAGAGGATAGTTGGAAAATTACCCGTGATAGTGAAGAGTTTCATAGGACATCAATTCTCGATATGTGGTTATAATATCAGGGGAAGGTAGACACGTATATTCAAATGGTTACTAATACTATTATGGTTTGTTGTAGCACCACAACTAACAATATGACAACAATGGAGATCTGTATCATGTAATGCAAGAAAATGTAAGCCATGTTTGTACATACATTGGAAAAGAATGTAAAACGATGAGAGAAGAAAGTTGTCTATTTTGTTACTTTTGAATTGACAACTTTATGTACAGTACACCCATTCCCCTTAGTCTTTGGGTGAAAATGTAAGTCGGCTGTCTAAACTACAAGTCGGTTTTGGAGGTGGCTTCAATTATGTAATATACTCTATGAAAAAGTAGTATAAAGTGAAAATTTAGTTGCGTTCTTTACCTTCTATCTTCCATCTCTTTAAACAACCTATATATATGTAGGTACATATATGTAGGTATGCATAGAATAAATAAATGAATAAATAAGAAAAAATTAGTAGTCATTACAAATGGGATCTTAGGATCCACTACTTGTGCCTGAAATTCGAAACTCCCCAAAGGATAGCATGTATCAAGGAAAACAAAACTTCCGCACGAGAATGTTATTTTAGCTTTCTACAAAATGCAGCCCCAAAACCCCTAAAGGCTAATACCATATTTATGGTTGTAAAGAATGGAAAGATGCTTTAAAATCCTTTTCTAGAAAAAGCAAGTATCCGATGCTGCGAAGGATAGGTTGAAAGACCTGCCCGTTAGTAAAAATAACTTCATAAGTACTTAGGAAAGCATGGGTCTTGAAACATAGACTAATATTAAACCTAATGTAAGGTTCTCATAAATAAGAGAGCTAAGGACGAGTCTCGATCTGCTAAAGAATTTTCAATCAAGGGCGAACTCTATCCCGCTAAAGAACTTTCAACTGAAGACGAGGTTTTCCAATAAAAGGAATACATGGACCAATTTCCACCCCAAAGGAAATTGTTGTCAAAGGACGAAGCCACATCTAGACAAACATAAATGTGATGATATATTGCAATAATGCGCAAAATACTTATGGCGGGGAAAAGTAATGAAATTTTATTTGGAAAATTGTGTTGTCGAAATGAAAAATCAACGCAAGAATGATAGATTCAGTTTTTTATGCAAATTCGCTATAAGTGCATCTATGCGAAGCATAAGTATATAACAAACGAGCAATACAACGCAAACCCAAAACGATGTCCCAATAAATCAAGTTGTACAATATAAACAATGATATTTCAATAATGAATTGCCGAAATGACATTTTCATACAAATATAAATGAAATACCATAATAAATAAAATTAAAAAATGAGAAAATGAGACTAAAAGTAAGCTATCTTTCTAAATTGAGAAAAAGGCTGAAGATTCCCAAAAGCGGGATCATCTTGGCCAAGTGATGTGTTACCCTCCAAGGGCACACTCGCCTCGGAAGGAGTAGGAGCCTTAATAGAAGCGTCAGTTGGCTTATCTTTAGCAGTGGCTTCACTACGAAAAATAGCTGTAGGATCTGCAGGCTGGGTTGGTTCGACAAGAGTAGCAAGATTGTCAGAAGCCCTAGCGGCTAACAGAGTACCTTCGTTAATATGGGTGTCATCAACATCTTCTTTACGAACCTCTAGAAAACTTAAATCAAAGTTGAAAGTTCCTAATAATGTCAAGAACCTTGTTGCCCCCCCATCCTGCATGGCCTCCTCCAAATGTTTCCTCTCATTAACATTAACTTCGAAAAGGCCAGACTCCGTAAGAATCAATTTTATCTCGATATTCTCCAGTTGATTTGAAAGTAAGGCTTTTTCACTCCTTGCCTAGTCCAGGTCTCTGGAGATGTTAAATTGTTCAGCCTTAACTGACTAAAGCTTCTCTCTGAGGTATAAAAGCTCAGCATCAGTTCTGGCAATATAAACAGCATGGTTTTCTCTAGCCTGTTCTAAGTCCTTAGGGACTCTTGTAACATCGACCATTAAAGAAGCCTCCTTCGAAGCTAGAGCCTCAGAGCCTTTGCTCATCTTTTTGTTTTTTCTCTTCTCTTTCTCATCTTCTCCCAACCTTTTTTGGAGAGATTCACGTCTCTTTTCCAAAGAGTCAGCTCTTTTTTCCAATGTATCAGCCTGCAAAATGTAAACTTCATATTCAGCCTACTGATCATGATGAAGGATAGTGGCTTGCGAAAGGTAAGCATCGATCAGATTCTTATTAAGGTGAGCAAAAAATAAAGCCTTTGTATCTACAAAATGTTCAAACCCCTCTGGCATCTTTCTTTTCCCCTTTACGGGGCCCCTTGCTAAATTCAGCGATTGAGACCCACATTTCGTGGACAATGACCCAAATACCGATGAACCTCTAGCCTCTTCAGGCAGTAGAGGACACTTAATCATACATTCACTTTCATGTGAAGCCTCATCCTTTTCTCCCTTAGAAACCCCCGTGCAGACACATTCTTAGAAAGATAAGAGGGAGTCAATTTATGGCGTTTAGGAGCAGTACAAAAGTTGATCTTCATGGTAGAGCGAACAATGATACTATCTGCACATGCAAAAGGAACCATGTAAATAAACATTGAAAAAGAAAAACATTCCAATAAAAATGGAACTAACACTTTCCATGGGCATCGTAACATCAAGATTAATGGGCATTATAAAGGATAGAACTCCAATTACCATAAACAAAGAAAATACTATTTTTCTATGTGCGGTATTAAAACTAATAGATAGATAATGAAAAGAGGACTGAAGATCCCAAATTCGACAAAAGTTCATAGAAGGCCACATAGCCATAAAAGGAAAAGTTTAAGACTATTTGAGATACAATAAGGCTACTATCTCATCCCTTCCAACAAAATTAATAAGGGATAATTAGGTCCACTACCCTCCAAATCTAAAAAATTAGAATAATACTCCTAAAACTAATTAAAATCTTTACCCTGTAATCAATACGCTCAAAACTTCCTCCCAAACCCCAAAAACATTAGAAATCCCCAAGTCAGAACTCAGGAATCCAATCAAAACTCCCACCACCAGACCCCCATTATCCTTTCCCGCATTCTTCATCTCTCCCTTGCTATCTCATTCGTCTCTATTTTCTAGGGAAGTATTTTAGCAATTTCTGTTTATTTCCCAAAACGTCGAGTGAGGTTGAGGCCGCCACTTCTTGATTTACCCTAGAAGGGATTGATGATGTTTAAGATTTTTCATGGTAATGTTGTTGATTGTTCATCGGTTATATTTTTCGTTAATTGATCATTAATCACCAACAGATTAATTGATTATACAAGCAGTTAGCATGTAGAACTTTAATTCTCTGCCAATTATATGGCTATATGTATGCACATCTTTGTAGTATTTTCACTTTAGTGGATACATGTGGTTGGATGTCCCAATGTTGCTCTTCTAGAATATACTCTACGACCTTCTATTTTCCTTTTTTTGGAGTTCAATGGTCTTTAGTGATGTGTGTAAGTGTGTCTACTTGTATGCACTTCCGGATGCTTACTGTTCACGGTCATAGTATCAGCCGC
>CAIGRB010142304.1:0-22577 GCA_903798255.1 Fraxinus quadrangulata | reverse complement strand
TGTAAGTGTGTCTACTTGTATGCACTTCCGGATGCTTACTGTTCATGGTCATGGTATCAGCCGTATTTACCGTGTATTGACCCATGCTGGCAGGTTGTTTTAATTGTCAAAATGCAATTGAACTCTTAGGAAAAAGACATCAATGGTGGTTTTTACATCTGTAGGAATGGGGCTATGCCTTGTCAAATTGAATTTCACTTTTAGATGTGATGATCCTTTTTATTACATTTTATAAACCTCTAAAAATGCTTGTTGTAAGAGATTGTGATTCTAATCCTGTATGAGATTCCTTTGATCTTCAGGAGAAAAGACTACGCGTGCAATATCTCTAAGAAAATATCATTTATGAAATTGCTATTTGAGTGGAGATTTATAAGAGGTGATCTCTGCATAGAAATTTCATTTTGAACCAGGGTGTTAATGTGGTTATCCACTCAATTTTTTACCGAATGGTCAACATATGTATTGGGCTGACACAGTTATGAAATTATATGGGGAAAATTTTGGTTTTCAGCAGTTTTTCTTTGACTTGTTGATTGTTCATCAGTTATATTTTTCATCAAAATATGTTTGTAATTGGATTGGATTGGTTAATACGTTAATACAAGGGGAATGAAGGAGAATGAACTGATTTCAATGTTTTAATTGGTGCTCACTTTTTTTAATTTTTGTCACTTTTTTTTTTCGTCACTTTTTTTAAAAATTTTGTCACTGTTTGAATGCTTCACTTTTTCATTGTCTGTCACTTTTTTTATCTGTATAACTTCTTTTAATTTGTGCTATTTTTTTGAATTCGTCTCTTTTTTTTTAGTGTTTATCACTTTTTTCAGTCACCTTCTTGATTTCTATCACTTTTTTTAAATGACATACATCAATTTTTAATAAAAGTGACATTGTATGTCATTTCTTTAATAAAAATTTGACACTTAACTTTAAAAAGTGACAGTGGGCCACTTTTTTAGTATCATAAAAAAGTGACAATTGATTTTACTTAATTTAAAGGGTATTTTTGTAAGTTGCCCAATTAATAAGGCCTCAATACGGCTCATTAACTAAAACTTATGATCTCTTGAACATGCTTATGAGATTAGCTCTTCAATCTGCATGCTTCGATACGTACTTCAACCCTATGTTGGAAACTAACACTCAAATAATATTATTCCAGTGTAACCGTAAAGTATTAAGGGATACATATCAAATAAGAAATACAACACCAAGGCTCTGAACTTCTTTAAAAGTGATAACATCATCAATCAATTCATCCCCAAGTTAAAAGCTTTTAGCCTCCAAAGCCATGAAAAATATTTTGCGAAAATAAATTGACAAAACAAAGGAAAAGTATGAGATAAAAGTACATACATAAACAAAAAGAGTGAATGATAAAGGAAGCAGAGCAAAATCTCCGATTAGAAGAGATATCACTGCAGACAAAAAATAACGGGTGTTTTACCAAAATTAAAAAATGCACGGTAAGATTGATAGTGGGTAACACGCTTTTTAAATGCCTACAAGGCATTACCCTAGAAATATGCAAAAGTAGTCATGTAGCATACACTAAAAACTATAGAAATTATAGAATGTCCCCTAAAAAACGGCACACGTCATCCACTACTAAGAAAGAAAAAATATGCGAACAACCAGAGTTTCGCTACGCAGCGAAAGAAATAATAAGTCCTAAAGTTAATATGAATATTAAGACCGAACTTGGGGGGACTATTTGTTAACCCTCAAAATGAAATCTACGAACCCAGCTAGCCATCGACGAAGTATAAGCGATACGCGAGAGAAACAAAGAGACATGAGGCTCACTTAAAGATTGTGAATCATTTTTCATAGCTAAGCTGGCTACAGGCTATCAATAAAGGGCACATGGACAAATGAAGAAAACATAATCTCTAACTAAATCATTTATAAGAGAGCCAATAAGGAGCCGCCATATGGTATTCTCTAAAAATGATCAAATTACCCCCAACGATTGGAGAGAAATTGATATGCGCATTTTATCCGTATTCGAGCTTCTATTCTTATTTAATCATATAAAAATTGAGCAATTAGCTACTTAATTTGTATAAATTATATTAGTTGTAGGAAAATTCTCAACTTGGATATAATTTATGTGAAAAAAATGTTATTTGAAGCTTAATTGGAGTTGATTTAAACAATTGAAGATTAACCGGATTGCAAGACATCAATTGAAAGTATTAATGGAGAATTTGATAAAAATTCATAAGTTTCGTGAGTTAAATTCAACTTCAAATGTTTGGGGACTAAATTGCAAATTTCTTAGACTTGCTTCGGATCAACTATTAATAATTTGGGAATGAAGAAGACTTAATTAAAAAATAATAGAAGATGAAAGGCTAAAGTCACGTGAAAATGAGTTCCATCGGTAAAGAAAATTGTTTCATTTTACTTGTTAAACTCTTTGGTAGAAATCAATTTGAACTTTTTTTTGGAAATCAAGTTGAATAAATCTCGTTCTATAGATACATGCCTTTGTCCAACAATTAGAAGGGGTTGTGGATTTCATTATATAGATATATTCAAGCCGAGGCTTGTGGGAATACATTGTACATATATTATTCAAGTCAAAATGAGGAAAAAAATCAAGAAATCAATTGAGAAGCTATGGTTTCAAAATTTTACAAGCAGAAGACGGAATTTTGGTGCAAGATATTCATCTTTTTTCCATTTTTCCTTAAAATTTAGTGATGTGCTTTAATTTCTTGTAGTTTTATTCTCCCAAGGTGTATAATTAAGTAATTAGTTAGGATGATGATTGTAACGTAGTTTTGAACATTATTTTTATTATAAAAAGTTTTAAATCTCCAATTGATTTTGTGAATTGTTTTTATTTCTATTATTAAGCTGGATTAATTGGTCACTAATTCATTGATTTTGTGAGCGATACGTAGAGATGTGGATTATTTGTTGAGACCACGTAGTAAAAATAGGGAACTAGTATAAAAGTGTAGAGATACCTTTTTCTAGTTAATGCGATCATTACATAGATTTTTAGATATTTAATGCATTTAACTAAGGTGTATCCGAATTCACATAAAGATATGAAATTGATTTCGTTAAATAGAATCAATTTGGACTCGAGTGTGGTAAATTAATTATGTTAGAAAAATTCAACTGGGTAAACATAATCCATTGTTATAAAATTTGATAATTGAGAATAAGGGAATATCTATGGTGAAGTCATGAATCGTGATACTTAAATCATCATTAAAAATCAACTTTTATTATTTTAATATATTTAAAATTGACAAAAATAAAAATAACTACAACTATTTGTTCTCAATCGAATCCCAGTAAGGAATAATTGAAACAATGGTTAAATAGTAAGTCTCGTGGGAATAATATTTGGACTCATTTGTCCATTGTATTACTTTTTATGATTCTTAAACTTGCAGGATATAAAATCGACAACAATTTTTTAGTGTCGTTGTTGGGAACTATTTTTATTTAATATTGGTTTAAATTATTTCTTGTTTTTGTTTGATTTGTCATTCTTTTTCTTTCTCAGCTGATCTACTTTTTTCCTTTGTTTCGTTGACAAGGAACGAAATGAAGCAACAGTGCACCAAAAATATACAATGATTGATTTTGACTTAGATGATGGTAATATGCTATTTAGAGTATTCTTCTTCGGACAACAACTTAAAAAGTGATATACAATCTACCTATCATACTTGATAAGGATGGCTTGCCAAAGGGTCGAGATATAAAATGTATTGTTTGTGAGGAGATTAGACCGACTTGTGAATACTGTGGTGTGTAGCATTATACAGAAAGTTGCTTGTTATGACCACTCCGGAGAAAATGAGGAAAGCTATATATGATGATATAAGTGAAGAAGAAGAAGATGATGACGGTGACATGCTTGTGGGAGATGTCTTTGCCATGTAAAAATATAAAAATATTGAAGATCAAATAATTTCATAGGAACCAAGTAATATGCTTATTGGAGGATCTCTTCATCATTAAATCATTAAAAATAATGCTTTGACCGCGGTCTGCCCACGGCCCGTAGTAAGCCCTGTATGCCATGGGCCAACCGCAGGTTACAAGCCCGCAATTGACCATTGAAAAAAAAAATAAAAACTGAAATTTTACTTTACAAATAAATAAATAAATATTATTCTCTCCTTCTATTTCTATTAACAAAAATAAATAAAATAAAATATTTCTTTTTCTGTTTATTCTTTCCTTTATTCGTTTTTTTTTTTAATTCTGAATTTTTTTCTTTCCTTATTAAAATAGTAAGTATTAAAAAATATGTTTTCATTTTTTTTTCATTTTTTCTTTCTTTTCTTTTAAGAAAAAGAGAAATTATTTTTTTTTTGTTATTATTTTTAATTTTTAAGGTCATAAATAGTTTATAATCATCATTCCTAACTAAATTAGCATCAATTCGCATATGGATATATTGATAATTATTCTTCTTGTTCCTTTTCAGGTATAAAAGAAAATATTTTGTAGAAAGATCAAGAAAAGGATATTGAACGAAGATAAAAGATCAGTGCTAAACAAGAAACATCATATACACGACGAGTATTGCTAATCCTTCTTTAAGCCTTTTTGTGCATACATTGAGGACAATGTGTATTTCTTAGGGGGTGTATAGTTGTTAGTTTCATTTGCTTGTGTTGAGTTATATGTTAAAAAATTTTAAAAAAAATTGAGGAAAAAATGGTTTAAAAGTTTTCTTATTTTATGTGTGTTTTTGTGAGTTGGATAGCTTTGCCTACTAACTGAAATATTTGAAATTGTTTATGTTTCATAAATTGTGAGTACGTGATGGAATTGTTTTGCTAATTCAATACTTTTTCATGTTTGATCGTATTAAATTGACACAATAGTCGTGATAATTATTATGTATTTTTTTATTGGTTATATTGATAGAATATGTTAAATTAATTTTGAACTTAGGTTGACAAATCGAGATCATAATTAAAAACACAAATATTTAACCAATTGAAATGAATAGTTTGGGGGTGGTTGATCCATTGTCAGGATCTATATAGATAAGTATTGATTCCGTGCATGTTGAATATTTGTGTGGAATATTTTTGGCTAACAAGTAAAACTTAGGTAATTACCATCTACCAGGGGTTTGATTTCAATTACTTATCCAAAAATAAATAAAATGCATTGTACTAGTCTTGGCACATAGGAAAAAGTTACCAATGTTGTTGTGAGAAGTTAGCTTTGATAATCTGACTCTATTCATCACCAATGTTTAGAAGACGATCCATCCAGAAATA
Source organism: Fraxinus quadrangulata (assembly GCA_903798255.1). Lineage (NCBI taxonomy): Eukaryota > Viridiplantae > Streptophyta > Magnoliopsida > Lamiales > Oleaceae > Fraxinus > Fraxinus quadrangulata. The sequence continues at coordinate 17,304 of CAIGRB010142304.1, read as the reverse complement.
AGGCTTCCTACAATTTAGAGTGAAACTACCTTCTAAAACCAAAGAAAAGATTCCAAAAATAGAAAAAGGGATACAATGAAAAAAACAAAAGAAAAGAAAAACACACCAAAGTGTGTTGAAGCAGTGTCAAAACAATTATAAGAACCGTTTCTGCCCGACTAAGCCTTGGACACTTAATTTAGTATTTAGACTTTTGGGTTAGGGTTATTATCCTAGTTGAAGTATTGACGTTCAAATTTAAGGAAATCATCGTGCATGTAGTTAGTGACCTTCATTGGTGAAACCCAACCAAATTTGAGTGGCAAAGGAATGAGTGTTGTGAAATAACCTTAGAATAAACACCTCGGGAATGAGATTGAAAAATAAGTTTGGGGTGTATATACCACGAGAGAGAAAAGAAATATTTGATTATTAAGGGTTGGAAAATAACCAATTTAGAAGCTCATGATTATTAGATTGATTATGTGCATACACACATAGATCGAGCATTGAATGAATAAAGAATTAGTTTTAGTGGCATTACTTATGAACTTTTTGTAAATTATCAAACGATTTTAATTCTTGAGACGAGTCTGGTAAATTTATATAATGCATTTATATATCTATTTGTTTATTTGTTTGTTTGTTTGTTTAACAGATAGTCTTGCTCAAAACGAACAAGAGTTTAAGTTTGAGGGTATTTGGTAAGTGCATTTTATGCGTTTATTCGGGCTTCTATTCTTATTTAACTATATATAAATTGAGCTATTATCTACGTAATTTGTGTAAATTATGTTAATTATAGGAAAATTCCCAACTTGAATATAATTTATGTGAAAAGAGACTACTTGAAGTTTAATTAGAGTTGATTTGAAGTAATTGTACAACTGGATTAAAAGAAATCAATTGAAATTATTAATGGAGCATTCGGTAAAAAAAATCAAAAGTTTCAGTGAGTTAAATTCAACTTAAAAAGTATGGGGACTAAATTGCAAACTTTCAAAACTTGCTTTGGATCAATTATTAATGATTTTGGAATGGAGATGACTTAATGTAAAATAATAGAAGATGAAGGACAAAAGTACATGAGAAAAGGATTTTAATCGAAAAAGAGAATTGTTTCCTTTTATTTCTGAAACTATTTAACAGAAACCAATTCTAATTATTTTGTGGAAATCAAGTTGAACACTGATTTTCCGTAAATCGTGTTCTATAAATACATGCATTTGTCCAACAATTAGAGGGGTCTTATAGATTTTATTATACACATATATTCAAGTTGAGCCTTGTGCTCAAAATCATTGTTCTATAAATATATGTATTTGTCCAACAATTAGAGGGGGCTTATAGGTTTTATTATACACATATATTCAAGCTGAGCCTTGCGCAGAGACATTGTACATAGATTATTCAAGCCAAAAGAAGGGGAAAAAATCAAGAAATCAATCAAGAAGCTAGGATTTCAAAATTTTATAAGAAGAATGCACAATCTCGATCAATGATCTTCATCTCTTTTCCCCCTTTTTCCTTAAAATCGGGTGATGTGCTTTAATTCCTTTTTGTATTTTTATTCTCCCATAATATGTAATTAAGTGAATAGTTAGCATGAATGATTGTAACCTAGTTTTGAACCTTATTTTCATTAAAAAGTTTTAAATCTCCAATTTGTAACGTCCTGAATTCTAATAACGTGGTGCGTTACCAAACATCAATTCTTTAATATTAATCTCCAAAATGCAATATTAAGAAAGTTTTAAATTAGGATTTATTTAATCAAAACTGTATAATCTTAATTTTTTTTTTTTTTTTAACATATGAACTTAGAAAAATAAGAAACAAAATAATTTGGAATGAATTTTATTTATTTATTTTTTTTTTTTGTGAAAAAAAAAGGCAATCTGAAGCAGTTTTCTCCATTTGCACATTGAATTTGCAAAACATATTTTACCTAGCAAATCTTGACGAATGTTTATGAAACTTTACCAAAGAGTACAAAACTCATATAAGTACAATATATAAAAATTTGGGATCTCGAAAACAACATTTGAAGCACGAAATGATTTTTCAAATAGACTGATCTATAATCCTGGCTTTGACTGTCACAGCTTACTAAAAAATGCTATAATAAATTCTACGGGACTCCAATCGACCTATTTTCAGTTGCATATGATAGATAACTCATAAAGGATCATTTTTAAATTAAAAACATGATAAAATTATAAATATACAGACCGTAGTAAAATTTTAAAGACAGCGGCATAATGCTGGCAATTTAAGAAAATACATGTTCAAATGTTAAAATTATTTGTCTCGAAAACTAAAATTTCTTGGACACCACAAGGATTATTAAGTATAAAATTTGCAATATAAAACATAAGAAATAATCTTCTCTAAAAATGAAATATGATATTCATGCCAGGCCACCACATGATCTCTGATTATTTGGAAAAGATAAATAGGAATGAGCATCTCAAAGAAATACTCAATAAGTTCCACATGCAATATGAACATAATAATCATGCATCTAATCATGCTTTCTTACGTATTGCTTCATAAATAAGCAAATCAAATGATCAAATGATCTAATTAAAGTCCTGATAAGCCTTAACGACCATTAGTTAAACATATATGATTAAAGTTCTGATGAGCAACTATGACCGTCAATTAAACATATAATCCTTCTGCCATTTACATTTAAAAAGAACCATTCGAGGAACTTCACATACTTTCACAAGCAAACATAAAGAATAACATGCATGAATGATAATTAAATCTATATAACAATCAACTTAGTGTAGGAATCCTACATTTGCTCAAAATGATACAGCACTGACTATGTCAAATGGTATTCCTTTCAAATCTTCGACGTGAAAATGGGCTTTACCTTTTTCATTTTTTTTCTTTGTAAATAATCTCTCCCAAAATGGCATGAACAGGAGAGCCTAATAGCGTACCCAATCTCTTATGAAAAATTGGAAACTAAAGTATTGCTGGATTAGGTGTCCCAATTGATTTTGACTCCCACAAATATTTATCATTCCCAGCAATGTAAATTAGTCTTTACCTTAATAGTAGTGCAAACCTCTTAATTATGTGTTAAATAGATTAGCTAATTTATTTATTTTTTCCAAGTCAAGATATGGAATAATTACACAAAATTAAGTTGAAAATTGTTTAAATTGGTTAAATGGGATTACATAGAATTCAAATGGAAAACTAATAAACTAATCCCAATTATTTTAAATTCAAATCAAAATATCAAATTCAATTTGTCTAGTGACACAAGTGGCTGCCAAACTTGTTAAGATGCTTAATTAATATTAGTCAAATATGGATTTCTTTGAGCTACAAAAACGTGAACCTAACTTATTCAAAATAACTTTTTCTCGAGTCTAAAATTCATCATTTACTATGAGTTTCAAAACATGTCCAATATTGATTGAGAAATTTTCACTAAATGAATGCTTGGTCATTCTACCGAATAAAAATAAAAATGTCAAACTTATTTTCATGTTAGTCCTTCAACGTCTCAAATATGACAAAACGTACCAAAATGAAATAGGTGAAACTTTATATTCAGTCGCCCCACTGGACTTTGACTAATGGCACTTCGCGATTTCTTAAAACGTGAACCTTCCTCTCTAAAATCATTACAGATGATTCTTCGTAAGTCCTACCATTCTTCACGTCCAATGACTAAACATTAACCGCGTGACTTGGATCGTAGATGTACTTCCTTAACATAGAAACGTGAAATACATCATATATTGTCGATAGCTCAGGTGGCAGTGCCAAACGATATGCTACGTTTCCAACCTTCTCGAGGATCTTATACGGGCAAATAAATCTCGATCTCAACTTTCTTTTCTTTCCAAATCGTAGTATTCCTTTTGTTGGGGCAACCTTGAGGAATACTTTCTCTTCAACCTCAAATTCTAGTTCTTTCCTTCTTTTATATGTGTAACTCTTTTGGCAGTCCAGAGCTATTTTAATCATCATTTTGATCTTATTGATAGCTTCCACAGTCTTCTCAACAAGTTTCGGACCCATCATTTTCCTCTCGCCAACTTCATCCCAATATATTGGCGAGCAACACTTTCGACTATACAGTGCCTCGTATGGCTGTATATCGTATGGTTGTATATCAATAATAGCTTGAAAACAATTGTTGTATGCAAACTCAACCAATGGCAAATAGTTCTCCCATTTACCACCCAAGTCTAGTACACATGCTCTCGGTATATCTTCTAGTACTTGGATGGTTCATTCTAACTGTCAATCTGTCTAATGATGATATGCAGTACTGAAAGACAACTTAGTTCACATAACTTTCTGAAGGCTCCTCCAAAATTTTAAAGTGAATCTTGGGTCTCTATCCGACGCAATGGATGTTGGTATCCCCATGAAGTCGAACAATCTCTCTGACATACAACTCTGTAAACTGTTTTAGACTAAAAGTCATACAAACAAATATTGATATATAATTGGTTATGATGACTCACAAGTAATAGAACAATATTCTTCAATAATATTCATACAATTAAATTAATCATAATATTCTTATAAAATATTAATATGTATAAATTTGTGCTTCTTTAGGAATATAATACGGTATTCTTCAAGAATACTAATATGTATTAATTTTGTTTCTTTTGGAGCAACATATCAACATTCTTGTGGAACATTGAAATTGTAATACCATATTTTTTAGGAGTATTCTTTCTAGAACATTTATATTATTCATTTAGTACAAATAAAATTTCTAGTTTTGCTTCTTCAAAGGCACTAGTTAAATTAAAACATTTAACATCACAAACTTCGGGTTTGTGATAATGTTTGATTCATTTATTTTTACGTATAGTACATGCAAGAAGGAAAGTGTCGGAAGTTTTTATTTTATCTACTTCTATCCAAATATAAAAGAATTTATACAAAAATATTCAATATTAATTTCTTGCATCGTCTCAATATGATATTGTTTGTTAAAATGCCACAAACGTACGGGACTGTTAATAAGTAATAGATTTAGTGAGTTGAGAGTATTGTCCCACAGGAAATGTATTCGAATTATGTAACACAATTTTTTTTATTTGATTTATCCTAAATTAATTTAAGAAAGTTGCAAAAGTTTTATTTTTTAGCAAATTATGGATAGTTGTATTGGATTTAGAATCTGCCTATTGCTATCTATCTTAATTTTTGAATATCTTCATATGTATAGAATTAAACGAAGTAAACAAATTAGTATTAAGAATAAAATTATGTGCATAAATTTATCCAAATAGGTGTGAATTTCTCACCTCTCAAAAGGATACATCCAACGATAATGAACTGGACCGCATAATCGTACTTCTCTTCCCAAATGTACGACCAAATGTATCATGACATCAAAAATGTAGGAGGAAAGAATCTTTTAAGACTGCATAAGGTTTCAACTACTTCATCTTCTAGTATTGCTATTTTCTCCCTATCAACAACACACACACGTTGGCATAATCTATTGAAGAACATACATAATCTAAAAATTGCATTTCGTGGTCCTTTTGGAAGTAAACCTCTTAACGCTATAGCCAAGAGTTGTTGCATGAGGACTTGACAATAATGTGACTTGAGGCCAATAATTTTGCATTCATCTACTGATATACAATTGGCTACATTTGACCTACACCCATCAGGTAACTTCAAGTTAAACAACCTCTTACAAAATGTTTGTTTCTCTGACCTTGGTAACGTATGTGGAGCAGGATTAAGGTATGTTCTATTACCTCGGTCCTCCGGATGTAACTCCTTCCTAATTCTTATGTCATCTAAATCCTTAGGAGCATTTAATCCCTTAATTTTACATCCTTCTAAATTTCAAAGAGCTGGAAAATCATTAATAGTCCTCGTTCGCTAAAATTATATACTACAAGTGCACGGATCGCATTCAAGTAATAAAGTGAACTTTTTGAGTCCGAATTGTCAATCTCTCGAGAAATGTTTACTTCCGATTACACAACTTTAGTCAATTTAATTTTAACAATAAAAAAAACACACAATAAAATTTGATATTGAAAAATAAGAAAAATTAACTAAAATCTACAAAATAAGAAAACATAAACACTTGAAATTTTTTTAGGAAAAACGTGGTTGGAATTCATGGTTTCGCCTAATCGTCACCTAATTAATTTCTCCACTAGCCAATTAATAAATTACTCATTTACTATGTTAGACCAGATTTTCTAAATTTAGTTAATTACCCATCTCGAGCGAAATTAACACTAATTGATTGTTTAACTTACTATATCTCTATGTCGATTAAAACCAAACAACCGCATTAAATCTTTATGAAAATAGGTCAATGAGTCGCCTGAAGTTAGGATATATCTCTATCCCTTATAAAAACCTAGAATTTTTACTATTTTGTCTAAATTGCATAATCTTCTCTCGAACGATATACAAATTACTAAACTCAATCATTTAATAGCCAAATAAATGAAAAACATTCAATACAATAATAAATACACATGAAAATAAGCACTTTAACATTAAAAGGCAAATATTAAAATTAATTAAAGATAGGCTAAATTTTAACCATAAATCCCAATACAAATAATTTAACCCATGTTATGTATGTGATAACAAAGGAGAATATTCATACAATATATCACAAATAGAAAAAAAATAATGGAAACAACAAGATTATAGATAAAACTCTTGTTTGGCTAGATTTGTGAAGATAATGACTAACTCTTGGTTTCCCCAAAAATTTTCGAACTCCTTGATTGATTCTCATTTTTGTGCTGTATAATTTGCTCCCTAAAATACCAAGAAATTTAAAAGAAAAAGAAAAGAAAATGAAAGAGGAAAAAAAATGAAGAATGAAACAAAAATGAAGAGGAAACGGCTAGGAAGAAGTCCCATTAGCCCCCAGATTTCACACTTTTAAAACTTATAAAAGAATTCAAGAATTGCAACCTAAGTCCCTGAAATTACACAGAATAATTAAAATAGTCCCTAAGTTTTAAAAGTGGAGCCTAGGCACCATGAGGCGGCGTCTAGGCGCCCAAGTCTTTGTCCAAACCCAATTTTTGGTTTTAATTTTGTAGTCAAGTCCCCTTGGTACTTGCACGTCAGGTCCCTCAACTTTGATATTATACAATTTGGTTATCAAATTTTGTCTTTCATATCAATTATGCCTTCATAAATTTCATCCAAGATCCTTAAGCTTTTTTCTTTGTTCACCTTGGTCCCCACATTCACAATTTTGCACACTTTTAGTCGATTTTTCCTCATTTTGTCTTGTTCTCTTTTTTTTTTGGTGATTTTTACCTACAAAGACAATAATTACATAATTGTGAGTAGAAATTCACTCATTTTTATTAATAATAAGCATATTTAGATATTAAATAAGTGTGCAAAAACACACTTATCAAATACTCCCAAATTTAAGTTCTTACTCGTCCCGAGCAAGATTATCTACAACACAATCAAGCGACACATGATAATGATCAACATATTAGATAGCTTGCCAAAAATCAATAAGTGTAAAATTGTATAATCAGTTCACAAATATATTCCAAGTAATAGCAAAGGAAAGAAGTTGAGCTTATCCAATGTTCGATCGGTGTCTATGTGCATAGTCTCTTTCAATCATCACCTAGACTTGAAAAAGATTATCAAGACGAACGAATTTTCAAATTGGTGTCAACCTGACCCTTAGTGGTCAAATATTTACTTTCCCACTCGTGAGATTCACACTCCTTAAATATATTTACTTTCTTTTCCCAAGTGTAATTGTAAAGATTACTCTCAAATCACTCATTTTTTTCCCGCTCTAATTTGGTTAGGCCTACCAGCATTGTCAAAAATCTATTCATGTGATGATTCTCCACTAGATGAGTGTTTTGGCATTTAAGCTTATACTAAGTAATTCAAACCCACTAATTATCTAAGCCTAAATATCGAAAACAATTGCACCATATCAAATATTTTCAATTAAACTAATTGACCTCACACCCTTAAGCTTTCTGTTTGACCCTTGTAGCGAGTTTTAGGTCGATAGCTCCCCGGTTGTTTAGACCAAAGGGTACTAGATTTCGAGATACCCCAACATACTTAATAACTCGAGTCAAAAAGGCTACAAAATGAGGCCTAAGATTCAACAAGTGCAAAATAATTCTTTTAAGCACAACAAAACTAATGGAGTTTAGATCCCTAGCATATGGCCATTACCTAGCTTCTACTTGACAAAAGACACTACATACAATTTTTTTTTCTTTTTTTTTTTCGACATGCATGGAATCAACACACTTGTAGATAATATCCTTCACTGGCTCAACCACCTCAAACTTATCTCACAATATGATTAACTGAAAGAGAAGATAATGTAAGATTGATAAAAATTTAAACACAACTCACAACCTAGTTCTTACCAATTTTTTTTAAAAAATCTCTCCATCAATCAAAAATTTTCACATCTAAATAACAATTAATTGTGACCATTGTGCTCAAAGTAACTTGGGATCTCATATGGATAAGCAATTTTTTAAAAACTTAGGCAAAAATAGCATATTTGGTCATAGTTCATGAATCAAAAACAATTTTAAACATCAAAACATCTTAAGCCAGCAAGGCTATCTAACATATTAACACCATATCACCAATTTAAGCAAAATCACTCCCAAACTTAAATCACACATTGTCCTCAATGTGTAAAAGAATGATATAAAACAAAGAAAGAGAGTTGACAAAACTTCGCTATTAAATGTTCGTTGAAGGATGTTTGTGATGATTTTTTTTAGCTCATGACCTTGTTCACCCCAAGCTTGTTGAGACCCATGGGTGGCTTGGACTTCAAAATTTTGACCTACAACATACTAGATTTCGAGATACCCCAACATACTTAATAACTCGAGTCAAAAAGGCTACAAAATGAGGCCTAAGATTCAACAAGTGCAAAATAATTCTTTTAAGCACAACAAAACTAATGGAGTTTAGATCCCTAGCATATGGCCATTACCTAGCTTCTACTTGACAAAAGACACTACATACAATTTTTTTTTCTTTTTTTTTTTCGACATGCATGGAATCAACACACTTGTAGATAATATCCTTCACTGGCTCAACCACCTCAAACTTATCTCACAATATGATTAACTGAAAGAGAAGATAATGTAAGATTGATAAAAATTTAAACACAACTCACAACCTAGTTCTTACCAATTTTTTTTAAAAAATCTCTCCATCAATCAAAAATTTTCACATCTAAATAACAATTAATTGTGACCATTGTGCTCAAAGTAACTTGGGATCTCATATGGATAAGCAATTTTTTAAAAACTTAGGCAAAAATAGCATATTTGGTCATAGTTCATGAATCAAAAACAATTTTAAACATCAAAACATCTTAAGCCAGCAAGGCTATCTAACATATTAACACCATATCACCAATTTAAGCAAAATCACTCCCAAACTTAAATCACACATTGTCCTCAATGTGTAAAAGAATGATATAAAACAAAGAAAGAGAGTTGACAAAACTTCGCTATTAAATGTTCGTTGAAGGATGTTTGTGATGATTTTTTTTAGCTCATGACCTTGTTCACCCCAAGCTTGTTGAGACCCATGGGTGGCTTGGACTTCAAAATTTTGACCTACAACATACTAGATTTCGAGATACCCCAACATACTTAATAACTCGAGTCAAAAAGGCTACAAAATGAGGCCTAAGATTCAACAAGTGCAAAATAATTCTTTTAAGCACAACAAAACTAATGGAGTTTAGATCCCTAGCATATGGCCATTACCTAGCTTCTACTTGACAAAAGACACTACATACAATTTTTTTTTCTTTTTTTTTTTCGACATGCATGGAATCAACACACTTGTAGATAATATCCTTCACTGGCTCAACCACCTCAAACTTATCTCACAATATGATTAACTGAAAGAGAAGATAATGTAAGATTGATAAAAATTTAAACACAACTCACAACCTAGTTCTTACCAATTTTTTTTAAAAAATCTCTCCATCAATCAAAAATTTTCACATCTAAATAACAATTAATTGTGACCATTGTGCTCAAAGTAACTTGGGATCTCATATGGATAAGCAATTTTTTAAAAACTTAGGCAAAAATAGCATATTTGGTCATAGTTCATGAATCAAAAACAATTTTAAACATCAAAACATCTTAAGCCAGCAAGGCTATCTAACATATTAACACCATATCACCAATTTAAGCAAAATCACTCCCAAACTTAAATCACACATTGTCCTCAATGTGTAAAAGAATGATATAAAACAAAGAAAGAGAGTTGACAAAACTTCGCTATTAAATGTTCGTTGAAGGATGTTTGTGATGATTTTTTTTAGCTCATGACCTTGTTCACCCCAAGCTTGTTGAGACCCATGGGTGGCTTGGACTTCAAAATTTTGACCTACAACATACTAGATTTCGAGATACCCCAACATACTTAATAACTCGAGTCAAAAAGGCTACAAAATGAGGCCTAAGATTCAACAAGTGCAAAATAATTCTTTTAAGCACAACAAAACTAATGGAGTTTAGATCCCTAGCATATGGCCATTACCTAGCTTCTACTTGACAAAAGACACTACATACAATTTTTTTTTCTTTTTTTTTTTCGACATGCATGGAATCAACACACTTGTAGATAATATCCTTCACTGGCTCAACCACCTCAAACTTATCTCACAATATGATTAACTGAAAGAGAAGATAATGTAAGATTGATAAAAATTTAAACACAACTCACAACCTAGTTCTTACCAATTTTTTTTAAAAAATCTCTCCATCAATCAAAAATTTTCACATCTAAATAACAATTAATTGTGACCATTGTGCTCAAAGTAACTTGGGATCTCATATGGATAAGCAATTTTTTAAAAACTTAGGCAAAAATAGCATATTTGGTCATAGTTCATGAATCAAAAACAATTTTAAACATCAAAACATCTTAAGCCAGCAAGGCTATCTAACATATTAACACCATATCACCAATTTAAGTAAAATCACTCCCAAACTTAAATCACACATTGTCCTCAATGTGTAAAAGAATGATATAAAACAAAGAAAGAAAGTTGACAAAACTTCGCTATTAAATGTTCGTTGAAGGATGTTTGTGATGATTTTTTTTAGCTCATGACCTTGTTCACCCCAAGCTTGTTGAGACCCATGGGTGGCTTGGACTTCAAAATTTTGACCTACAAAAAAAATGGTATTAAATAAAAAATGTGACAACAAATGTATTAATCATAGGTAAATATCAAAATAGTAAAAATGGTAAGAAGATTGGGTTGCCTTCCAACAAGCGCTTGTTTTAAAGTCTCTAGCTCGACTTTGGGACACGATCACTCCGGGTTGTCAAGGAGACTAAATTATTTATCTTTCTAAAAATCGACTCCCAAGTATGGTTTCAAACGTTGCCCATTGACCTTGAAGTTCCCCTTTTCTTCATGATAAAATTCAATCGCTCCATATGGAAAGATTTTTGAGATGGTGAAAGGACCGACCATCTTGAGTGGAGTTTTACGGGAAACAATCGGAGTTTAGAATTGTAGAGAAGAACTTGTTGTCCAACAAAGAACTCCCACTTCACAATGTGTTTGTCATGCCATTTCTTCGTCTTTTCTTTGTAAATTCAAGCATTCTCATAAAAATCAAAGCGGGATTCATCAAGTTCATTCAATTAAAGTAATCTTTTCTCACCGTCCAATTTGACATCAAAGTTCAAAGCTTTCATTGCCCAATAAGCTCAATGCTCAAGTTCGAACGGGAGGTGACAAGTTTTCCCAAATAAAAGACGGTAAGGAGACATACCAATAGGGATTTTGAAGGCGATGGGGTAAGCCCATAATGCATCATCCAACTTCTTGGACCAATCTTTCCTCAAGGCACTCACCGTTAACTCGAGAATCTTCTTCAACTCCCTATTCGAAATCTCAACTTGACCACTAGTTTAGGGATGATAGGAGGTGGCCACGATGCTTCACTCCATATTTGGTCAATAATGAGTCGAAGAAGCGATTGCAAAAATGTTTACCTCCATCACTAAAGATAGCTCGGGGGGTGTCATAGTGAGAAAAAAATATTTTTCTATAAAAAGTTTACTACCACTCGAGCATCATTAGAGGGCAAAGCCAACGCTTCAACCCACTTCGACACATAATCAATCGCCACCAAAATGTATTGATTTGAGAATGATGAAGGAAAAGGCCCCATGAAATCAATACCCCACACATCAAAAATTTCTACCTCCAATATAGAGTTCAATGGCATTTCATTTCGATTGGAGATATTGCCACTATGTTGGCATCTATCACATTTAGATACAAGGGAGTGAGCATCCTTAAATAATGTGGACCAATAGAAACCCGATTGAAGTACCTTTGATGTGGTTTTCACGGCACCAAAGTGACCACCACAGGGAAAGGAATGACATTGCTCGAGGATTTGCTCCACTTCATCTTCCGGCACACATCTTCGAATAATTTGATCCGGGCCTTGTTTAAACAACAAATGGCCTTCCCAGAAATAATGCCCGATATCGGCGAAGAATCTCTTCCTTTGTNCATCGAGGAATACCTCATTTATTTCACCATCCACCACTTCTTCAGTGTGCTCAGGTCGAGACAAATGATCGGTAACAACATTTTCGATCCTCTTTTTATCACAGATTTCTAAGTCAAACTCTTGTAGAAGAAGAACACATCTAATCAATCGAGGCTTGGCATCTTTCTTTGCTAGCAAATACTTGAGGGTTGAGTGGTCGGTGTAAACAATCACCTTCCCAATGAGGTAAGACCGAAATTTATCAAATGCAAATACCACTGTGAGCATCTCTTTTTTGGTAGTAGCATAGTTCAATTGAGCATCAGTTAAGGTCCTGCTAGTGTATTAGATAACATGTAAGATTTTATCTCTTCTTTGCCCCAAAACTTCTATAGCAGCATAATCCCTTGCATCGCACATAAGTTCAAATGGAATATCCCAATCTGGAGCTACAATGATAGGAGCAGTGATGAGTTTCTCTTTAAAAGTGTTGAAAGCATGAAGACACTCTTGAGAGAAATCAAAAGTAATGTTCTTCTCAAGGAACAAAGTGATTTTATGATATTTGAGAAGTCCTTGATAAATCTCCTATAAAATTCGGCATATTCCAAAAAACTCCTTATCCCCTTTACCGAAGTTAGTGGAGGTAATTTCTCAATGATTTGGATTTTTACCTCGTCAACCTCTATCCCTTTGGGTGAAATTCGATGGCCAAGAACTATGCCTTCTTGGACCATGAAGTGGCATTTTTCCCAATTAAGTACTAAGTTGGTCTCCTCACATCTTTTTAATACCATCTCCAAATTCCTCAAGCATCCATCAAAGGAGGCCTCAAACACCGAGAAATCATTCATAAAAATCTCAATACATTTCCCCACCATGTTGGAAAAAATAGCCATCATGCACCTTTGGAAAGTGGCAAGTGCATTGCAATGACCAAAATGCATCATTCTATATGCAAATGTACCATATGGACAAGTGAAAGTAGTTTTTTCTTGATCCTCTGGGGCTATTGGAATTTGATTATAGCCTGAATACCCATCCAAAAAGTAATAGTGAGAATACCCCGCCAATCGTTCAAGCATTTGATCAATGAAAACAAGAGAGAAGTGATCCTTTCTAGTAGCATTATTGAGCTTGCGGTAATCAATGCATACTCTCTAACCGGTCACGAGTCTTGTAGGTATAAGTTCGTTGTTCTCATTTTCAACTACCGTTACACTTCCTTTTTTTGGTACCACTTGAACGGGGCTCATCCATGCACTATCTGAAACCGGATAAATAATGCCCGCATCAAGCCACTTTACCACCTGAGCCCTCACCACTTCTTTCATGTTCGGATTCAACCTCCTTTGATACTCAACCGATGGTTTAAAATCATCCTCCAAAAAGATTTTGTGCATGCACAATGAAGGGTTAATTCCTCAAAGATCTGCAATAGTCTAACTAATGGCCTCCTTACGTTCCCTTAACACCCGAAGTAACTTCTCTTCCTCCAACTCACTTAAGGAATTGGAAATAATAACTGGAAGTGTAGATGTATCTCCCAAATAGGCATACCTCAAATGAGATGGAAAAGGTTTTAATTGAAGTGTAGGTGCTCGTTGAAGAGATGGTAGTGGTGATGAAGAGTTCTTTTTCAAATCCTCAAAGTATGGTGCTCTCTTGTACAAGCAAGAAGATGTAGCACCCAAATAATGTGCCACTTGCTCAACTTCAAGATCACCATCCTTAGTAGTTGAAGAACGTGCAAGACATGTTTCAAGAGGATCCTTAAAAAGTCCATAAAGAGAATTGGCCACTACATGATCAACAAAATCCACTTGAAGGCATGAATTGAATTTTGATGGGTACTTGATGGCCTTCAAGATCTTAAATGTAACTTGTTCGTCTTGAACCCTTAAGATGAGTTGCCCCTCTTGTACGTTAATCAAAGCTCGACCAGTAGTAAGAAATGGTCATCCCAAGATAACAGGAATGTCATGATCATCCTCCATATTAAGAATTATAAAATCGGGGAGGGGGGAGAAGATGAACTTGTCCACTTTGACTAGGACATTCTCAATGACACCCATTGGATACTTGATAGATCTATCAGCCAATTGCAAGGACATGGTGGTTGCCTTGGCCTCTCCCAAGCCCAATTTCCTGAAAATTGACAAAGGCATCAAATTAATGTTAGCACCAAGATCACATAAAGTTTTACTAAAATTTAAATCACCAATAGTGCACGAAATAGTAAAACTCCCTAGATCTTTGATTTTTGAAGGCAATTTGTTTTGTAAAATAGCACTATACTCATTTGTTAGCATCATGGTCTCATGCTCTTCAAGTTTTCTTTTGTTGGAAACAATGTCCTTCATGAACTTGGCATAACTTGGTATTTGAGCTAAGGCATCAGCAAATGGGATGTTGATGTGTAACTTCTTGAACATTTCCAAAATTTTACCGAATTGAGCATCGAGTTTATGTTTTTGAAGTCTTTATGGAAAGGGAACATGGAGTACATATGCCTTAATCGATGTTGGAGCCTTTGATGTTGATGGCTCCGGTTCACTTTCTTTGGCTACTTCAACACTAATAATAGGATCTTGAACAAGTACATCTTCCTGCATTGGTGCTTTGTCGGATTGAACCCTTGCTCGTGTTAATGTAATTTTGAGTAATTGCACCCCACTTCTAGTGGTAATAGCTTGCACATTCTCTCTTGGATTTGTTTTGATATTGCTAGGCAATGCTCCTTATTGCATTTTAGAGAGAAGCTTGGCTATTTGGCCCCATTTGACGCTTCAAATTTTTTATAGAGGAACCATTGTGTTCTTGATATTGCAATTGATGGTTCGCCAACTTAGCAATGACCTCTTCCCATCCTTCTTTCTTCTTTTGTGGCCTCAGGTTTAGCACATTTTGATTGTTCCCATAAGAGAAGTTTGGATGATTTCGCCAACCGGGGTTATAAGTTTGAGAGTAAGGATTATACCATTGGCGTTGGAAGTTTTGAGCATATGCTACTTGCTCGGTGGATACCAAACTACTACCTATCAATGGACAACTCGGACTTGGGTGATTTGCTCTATAAATATCACAAATAGGTGGAGATTGTATCATATGGGCGGAATGAGAGCCAGAGATAGATGTAGAAAGTCCTTCTACCTTCTTTGCTAGGGAGTCAATCTTTACTGGAACCATTGAAAATGCTTCACCATCTTGAACTCCACCAACTCCTCTTTGTGAACCCCTATCCGACCACATAGCACTTTGCTCACTCATGACCTCGAATAAATCATATGCTTCCCGAATATTCTTCTTTTTAATTGAGTCAACTCAGCATAAAAATAATTTACTTGTTGCCCCATTGTGATTCCATGATTTGGACATTTCCGAAGTATATCTTTAAACCTCTCACAAGCCTTCGAATTGTTGGAAGGTGGTTATGTCATGCTTGAGTTTGGCTACTCGAGCGGGTGGAATTGTAAATCTTTGAACAAACTCCGCCCAACTATTTATGCTCCAGGGAGGTAAAGTTTCAAGCCACTCCTTTGCATTATCCTTTAGTGTATGGACAAATAATCTCATTCGGATTGCCTCCACACTCACGCCCTCATATTTAAAATTCCCAACATTCCACAAATCATGCAACATGAGAGTGTGGGTTCTCATCGGTCCTTCCATAAAATGGAATGGTACTGGAAAAAAACTGATGACATTCGGTCGAAGTTGAAAGTTTGAATGCCCGTATGAAAGGTAGACAATACTTGATTTATTATCTACCATATGTGGGTTCATGAAGTCCTCAAATAGCATATCTTTCTCATTTACAATAGGCTCTTGAGCCCTACCCACTTGGTTACCAAAAACCGGTGGAATGCCACCTCGTAAAATATTTTCTAGTTGAGCAGTGGGTTCCATATTTTCTCCTTGTTGGGTCATCTCGATCAATTGTTACCTTCTTAATTCCCTTTGTTTCCATCGCCTTCTTCGAAAAGTCCTTTCAATATCCAGACCAAGTTCGAAAAAAATCAAAAACTTTTCAAACGAAGCATGCACTACCGAAGACCTAAGGAAATAAAAATTATAAAGCCAACTTCACAATAAAGATATAAAAGCTATACAAAAGAATAAAAACTAAAAACGGTGAAAATTAGAATCAAGTAAGACGGTAATTAAAATAAAACACTCCTCGGCAACAACGCAAAAAATTTGTTCGCTAAAATTATATACAACAAGTGTACAAGTCGCGTTCAAGTAATAAAATGGACCTTTTGAGTCCAGCTTGTTGATCCCTCGAGAAATGTTTATTTCCGATTACATAACTTTAATCAATTTAATTTTAACAATAAAAATAAATACACAATTAAATTTGATGTTGGAAAATAAGGAAAATTAACTAAAATCTACAAAATAAGAAAACATAAATACTTGAAAATTTTGGAGGAAAAACGTGATTGAGATTCATGGTTTTGCTTAACCGTCACCTAATTAATTTCTCTACGAGCCAATTAATAAATTACTAATTTAGTATGTTAGACCCGATT
The DNA here is from genome assembly GCA_903798255.1 of Fraxinus quadrangulata. NCBI lineage: Eukaryota > Viridiplantae > Streptophyta > Magnoliopsida > Lamiales > Oleaceae > Fraxinus > Fraxinus quadrangulata. The sequence goes on along the minus strand of CAIGRB010142304.1, from coordinate 233 downwards.
TTTCAAATTTAGTTAATTACCCATCTCGAGAGAAATTAACTCTAATTGATTGGTTAACCTACTATATTTCTATGTCGATTAAAATCAAGTAATAACATTAAATCTTTGTGAAAATAGCTCAATAGGTCGCCTAAGGTTAGGGGTATATCTCTATTCCCTATACAAACCTAAAGTTTTTACTATTTGGTCTAAAATATATAATATTCTCTCGAACGATATACAAATCACTAAAC